>WBMZ01012115.1:0-71181 GCA_013400975.1 Atrichornis clamosus | reverse complement strand
GCCTGAAAGGTGCGATTGTCCGCAGCTATTCCTGGTATGCGCCGGGGCGGGAGTCGCCGGGGGCAGCCTCCACCGGCCGGGAGGGCGAGGGGCGCCGCGTCCCGGCGGGAAGGAGCCGCCACTGCCCCGGGGCTGCAGCCGCTCGCGGGCGTCCGGCTGCCCCGGGGGGCCCGGCGCTACCATAGAGCCCCCGGCTCTTCGGATTCCTGCGGCCGCGGAGCGCCAGCGAGCTCCCGGGAGGGGGAGTTCCGCGGGGAGGAGGCGGAGGGGGAGGAGACGGCGCGGGGAGCATTAAAAGGAGGCGGCTGAATGACAGCGGCTGCTCCCGCGCCCCCGCCCCGCCGAGGACACTCCGACCCCCGCTCGCTCGCTCGCTGCTGGCCATGGAGGGGAGAGAGGACGCGGACTGCGACTGCCAGGCGGCGTTCGCCGAAGCCCGGCGATGGGTGGAGGTGAGGCGTCTCTCGGCCCTGCTACGTGCCAGCCCCCACCCCGGTCCCCTGCCCGAGGTCCCGCCGCGGGCCGCGCACGGGGGAGCGCTCAGCGCGCTCCCGAGGGGCTGCCCCGCCGTCCGGCAGCAGGTCCAGGGACGCGGCCCCAAACTTTACTTCTTTGTCGGCAGCTGCGGACTGCTATTTTTAGAAGGTATCGCGGCAGCTTGCAGAGATCTGTCCGTGCAGTATCGCCACCGCCCCCTCCTCGAAATCCAAATTAAAGACTGGCTTGGCTGCCCTCCTGTCATTAAGGCTCATAATTTCTTGCCATCTTGTAAATTACTTCTGTAGCGCTTGCTCCGAGACACTCTGAATTAAAGGCACTCCTTCCAGTCTCGAAAGAGTTCAGGACAGAGAGCAACCTGAAATTAACACTCATTTTCTTCTTTCCTATTTTTAAACATGATCGTCTGACTGCACATAGCTCTTGACGTAAATATCTGTGCTTCTGTATCGTTACACCGAGTCACACCGGTGCGGTACGTGCCAGTGCCTGGGGAGGGAGGTTGCTCCTGGGTGTACCTGAGTGTGAGTATGGCCAGGGCAGCATCGGCTGAGGGAGGCTGATGGCGGGGAAGCTGAGAAATGTTAGGAATACTGAATGGCTTCACTTAGAGTCGTGGTGTGCTTTTACAGAGGAGCTTTAGAGTGCTGGTTTAGATCTATTTTGACATACTTAGCTTCTTTGTGCCTATTCACTTGAGATGAATCTTAATGTTGTCAGAACCACTATCCCAGTAACTTCGTAAGAAGTAAATATTCTAAACAGGATGTTGCTACTTTTTGCCCATCATCTTTATAAGCTTGTCAAGACCTGAGTTCAGGTTTCTTTGTTTCCTCTGTAAAACAATGACATCTAGTGCTTAAAATCTATTGAGAATTTTGAACTGAGAGCACCAAAGGCAAGGGTATCACAAATGACCTCCACAAGTGTCAGTTTTGTGTCCTCTGTGAATGCAGATGATTAAAGCAGTCCTGGCTTCCCCATGTGTCTATTTGGTAAGAGCTAGCTGTGAATTTAAGTAATTAAAGCATTCTTCTCTCACGTATACCTTTCTTGCATTGCTTTCTTTAAATTGACAAAGCTTACTTTAAATAGCTTCATTAAGGTGATGTAATGGTGTCTTTGAAAATCCTATTTTAAGGGTTTGGGAATTTGTTTTAACTATTATTACATTTTGTATGATACTGGCTGGTTGTACCTTTCCTACAAAAGGTTCCCTCTTTGCCTGCCAGTAGGATGTGGGAGCATTTGCAAAGCGATGTGTGTGTGAAGTGTGCACTGTTTGTGTAGGGGAAAAAGTCGTATGCTCAGCTTCCCCCCCTCCCAATCTAGTTTGTGTGGCTATCCTTTGATATATGAAAGCTGTTCTCATTTTAAAGTAACTTTTAAGCTTACCCCTTGGATAAATGTTTTATTGTAAAGTCAGCAACTTGAAAACTTTAAAGTATTGATACACAGGATGTTAGGAATTCCTTAATGTTAAAGGAAAATGTAAATATTTATTTCCCTATGAAATTAGGTTTGTGTTTCAGAAGAACCATTGTGTTTCTCTGCTCTTTACATCCAGATGGATTAAGAAGCTAAGACTAACCATTTCCGTTCTTTTACGAGAAGAGTAATGATATTTTAGGGTAATGAGATGTTTTGTGAGTCTTGGTGAAACAAAGTGCTGAGAATTAAACTTGGTGAGTCCTAGTGATTAAACAATTAGTTCTGAAGATGAGGCAGATTTCCAAATATTTATGAACTTGAAGTTCTGATGTTTTGGTAAGGTTTTGTGTGCCAGCTTCTCCCCAACATTAGAGGAAGATGAAAGCATACAGACACTAGCTACTATGTATTTAAAAGAACAAGCCAAAATCTCTTTGTAAACTGTTACTCTTTCCCTTTGCTAATAAAAGCTGTTTTTAACATATTTCTGTCTTTCAATAGAGAACTCTTTGAGACTTAAAAAAAAAAAACTCTAAAGACCTGAGCTCAAACCTTGAAGCCAAGGGCTTTTTAGTAACAGGAATGAACAGCTGTGTTTTTCAGATCTCAAGGGATGTAAATAATACCCTGAAACCATCAAAAATTTTCACTCTGTATGTTCTTGAAGCTTTTGGTGAGAGAAAATTGTGTCCTGGTCAGGTTCCTTGTCCGCCTGTTCCCAGCTGAATTCTCCATGCTGTAGGGCAGCCACGCTGGTGGGAGCTCAAACATTTGTTCCTAGTTCTTATGCTACAAAAAAACCCTCCAAACCAACAAAAAAAAGCCCAAAACCAAATAAACCCCAAACCCCCAAAGAACCCAAAACCTAAAAGCCCAACAGTTTGATTAAGAGTAATAACAACAAAAATTGTATCTGATATCTGGTGCTTTCTAAAGAAAGACTTTGTTCTTTAATTCAGGTTCATGTTGAGACATAGTTTATGATAATGCAAACAAGGCAAGTGCAAAGACCTCTTAAAGTGTAGTCCCCAACCTCTTGGGTTTTGTGTGTTGTGAATTGGGATGTGATATTGCTTGTCTCAGTTACACTAATTGGAGTCACTCTTGGAGAGCTGCCTATTGTCTACTTCTTTTGGGGAAAGAACAGTCATTTTCTGTACAAAACTCAAGCTCTTCTCAGGTGTCCTTTATACAGAACCCAGTACTGGTTAGTGGTGTTGGTTTTTTACATATAAAACTTTTGGAACCTACTGAGTTCTGCGTGGAGCAGCTGGTGCTAGTCAAACTCACATGAAGCCCAGCCTTCACTTGGCACCTTAGCTGGGCAGATGGTGTATGCTGAGACGAGAATAAAACGCTGGAATACCACAACTTGGAAATAGTTTTTCGAAGAAAAGACCAAGGAGAGACCTCATTGCAGTCTACAACTTCCTCACAAGGGGAAATGGAGAGCAGGCACTGATTTCTCCCTAGTGACAGTGATGGGATCTGAGGGAATGGCATGAATCTGTGTCAGGGGAGGTTTAGGTTGGGTATCAGGAAAAGGTTCTTCACCCATGGGTAGTTGGGCACTGGAGCAGGCTCGCCAGGGAAGTGGTCACAGCACCAAACTTGGCAGAGTTCAGGAGTGTTTGGGCAACGTTCTCAGGCACATGGTGTGATTCTTGTAGCTGTCCTGTGCATGGCCAAGAGTTGGACTCCGTGATCCTTGTGGGTCCCTTCCAACTCAGGATTTTCTCTGATTCTATGAAAGGTAGAGCTGTGTTTGCCAATGCTAGAAATAGCTGGGTTAAAATTGTTTTACTGTGTTCTGTTCCATATTATAACTTAAGCAAGCCAAAAGCTGTTCCTCCAAACCAAAGCATTCTTCCCCCAGCTATTAAATATCCCAGACTGCCGAGTCTGTTTTCCTGCCTCAAGATGTGGGAGGGGAGTCTGCCTCTCCCTTTCTGCAGTCCACCACAAAGTTCACCCTTGTGAATGAAGGAGAGACATAGTTCTTCTCCCCCAACACATGCTTCACCATTTTATGAGTGATGACCCTCGAAGAGTTCGAGAGGAAAGAAGTGTGTGCCAATCTCTTGTAAAACGTCTCTGCTTTTGATTCCTCTTCTGTGTTTTAGACGAGCTCTAATCTTCTGGTAAATGTCTATGGTTGAAATTGTTTGCTAAAGCAACTTGAAACCTGACCCACAAAGTCTGTAAATCTTTAGTTACAGTGCCTTGAGGCAAATAACACTTGAATTTTTTCCCCCTCAAGTAGTCAAATGTACAGATCTGCAGGAGGGTGGCCAGCGAGCATGTGCCTGAATGAATTGTTGGAGTGAAGCAGCAAAGCTGTAGGAAAGCATGTGGAGCAACCTCAACAAATCCACTGAAGTGAAAAATAGCTGTTGGGCCAAGAAACTATTAATATTGCAAATTCTTACAGCTCTTCTTATGAGCTGAATTTCTTTCTCTAATAACTCAAATAGAGTTATTAAAGTCAGATATTCTGAGAGCTACTAATTTCATCAGATATTGTTGTTGAGAGCATCAGTCTTGAAGTCAGCATCAGGACTGTGGAGTCCTGGAATTGTTCCTCATGCAGGGACACTGCAGCAGACGTCCTTCCTGGTGCTAGTGCTGCCGAGCTTTGATGAAGAAAGGTGTTTCACCATGAGGATTTCTATAACAAGAGAAGGTTTTTATAATTTTCTATAGACAGTGTTAGCAGAAGAAAGCCCAGCTTATCTGGACAGCAACTAAAGATTCCTCTGGTATTCCTATCTGTCATGACCATTAAATAGGCAGTGAAAGAACCCAATTTTTTGGAATGCTGTTGTGTGTGTTGACAACTGCATGCATTATTGTATTATAGTGGATGTTGGAGAATTATCTGGGGGCCTTTCTTTTCTTTTTTCAGAAAAAAACAGATTTGGGTATACATGTGTGCACCCCCTGCCCCCACCCCTCTCAAACCTGCTCAGAAGATTGAAAAAGCGGATTTGCCAAGTAACTTGGTAGGAAGAGTCTGCTTCAGGATAAAACTTGAGAACCAGGACAGCTTGCTGAAATCTTTTGATTTGGAGCAACAGTACAGCAATCAAATCCAGTGACTGGTCTCTAACACGTGGTTACCAAATGTTTCTTTTTTGTTGAAGCTATTCGAAGTCTGCATTTCTACTGTATATTTTTATGGCTTCTGCAAATGCAGCAAGAGGTCTGGCAGTGATCTTTTCCCTGTATTTGCATAGAGATCTTCCCTCAGTAATTATTTTGCTCCCCCAAGCGTGAATCTAATGCATACAGTCTGGTATGGCAAATGGGAAGAATAACTGTAGAGATAGAAGATTAGTCTTACTGTTCAAGTCCTCTTCTTGTAGGTTCCTTTATTTAAGTTGAACTAATAATTATGAAAACGTTTTTCTTAGTTCTGGTTAATGTATTCTTGGATATTGTGTAGAGAGCCAGTCAATATCTTGAATAGTGCCAGAATGAAAGATGTGTGAATGAAAAGGGAAAATCTCTATATTCTGTTCCCTAAACCATGTTTAATACTGGGTAATTCTGTCAAGTCATAAAACCTGGGTGGGCTGGTTTCTGGAGAACTTCTTACAACACAGCTGCCAAAGTCCTGGCTTGAGTTTACATAAGGGATGTATTTAACCCTGCTTTAGGTAGATGCATCAATATTTTATTATTGTGTGTATATTCTTGGCAATGAGTATTGCATGGAATAAATCTAAGTGTATCCAATTGATATATAAATATACATGCTGTTAAGTAAATACTCTGGGGAATTTACATCCCAGAAATACTGTTCTCTCCACTGCCTGCAGACTATGAAAGTGCGGTGGTAAAATGTCATATAACAGGGCAAGCAACAATGTTTTAGAGGGAGAGGGTGACAGTAATACTGTTTGATCTGGCTGACCATTATTCTATCTGTTACTTTATTGTCCCCTTCCTTCCAGGCCTCAGGTCTGTAATGTGTTTGAGATAAAAATGGGACTAATTTTGCTTGAGAATAAAATACATTTCCTGGTTTCTGCAAGGTGGGTTTATATATTTTCAAGTCTATATTTGGAAATTCTCAGGGATAATCAAAAGTCTGTCTTCACATAGTCCTCTGTGATGGGCATGCATAGCTTTGAGCTGACTTCACAATGTAGTTTCCTTTATGAAGTTTCTCTTTGTAGTTTTGAGCATTGTTTTAAATTTTTGCATGAAAGCAGCATCTGCAGGCACTTTGAGAAAGAATTAACTTGTGGACTATAGAAACGAGTTAGTCTTCTATACTGGGGAAATGTATCGCAGGTTAAAGGGAACTGCAGGCAATTCTGACCAGGCTTTTGTTTTCTTCTGTTCTTTATTTTGTGGTTAGAAACTACAGTTAGTTGCGGTGTTACTTTTGTTCTTTTCTTTCTGTCTTTTATTTATTTGTTTTTTCAACTGTGTTCTGATCCTTTCTGCAGTTTTGTGAGGTCATGCATCTTCTTCTGCCCATAGTTTAGGGAGAGGGTGAGATGATAATGACTTCCATGTTTAGTATGCTTTGCCCCGTCCTCCCCCATTACTATGGACTGCTTTTAGCACCTTTTCTTTGTCAGGCACTTTTTTTTTTGGCCCAAATTTTTAAGTTATTAGTGAGCACTTGTGCATATTACATTAAATGGTGACCTTGCTGAGCTTTGGAAAACACTTGGGTTGTATTGTGTTGTAAGAACCAGATACATTCCAGCTGTTTCTTGTACCTACCACTCCTCCACTTTCAAGTTCCTTTATCCAATCCTGCAGCACATTTTTTAAAAACAAAACAAACCCCAACCTTCTCTGCTTAACAAGACTAATATAACTGTTAACTATCATTTTCTAAATGGGCTTTCTAGCTACAGCAGTTTAATGAAAAATAGCATGTGCTCTCAGACCCAGTGTACTAGAAATGCTTCTGCTGGTCTAAGGTGTGCTTGACACACCTCACTTATTATCCAAATTACCTTGGGAGGAGTGTTTTGGTTTTGCTGTTTTCCACATATCTGAATACTGTCAATCCACGTGAAAATATAACTTTAAAGGAATGTAGTGGATAAGCTACTTTTAAGTAGATTCTGTGGTTCTTCATGCTGTGAGCTTCTGCAAAATGTAAATTTAGCGTTTATGAATAGTGCTAAATTTTTACTTTTCCAATGAAAAGAAAAATGTATGGATCTGACTCATAGTGTGCTAGCTTCCAATTGGATATTTAGCTGTAAAACTTTCATTTGTGTTATGTTGAATAGAGAAGCCTAATTTGAACAGTGTTTTCCATTCATAGTACAAAACATCTGGGATTATCTTAGAAGGGCATGAAGATTATAAGACTTGCTTTATATTTTTTGCCAGTGTTGGCACATGTTGTGCAAATGCTGGCACATTTTTTTCGTACCAGCTCATGTGAAAGTTCTGAGTTTTGTTTCTGGATGTGATTCAGATTTCAATTGTTACTATTAGAAAGGAACACAATATACTAACTTCGGGAAATAGTTATTACTGCCTTGGCCAAAAAAGTCAAAATCATTGTAATGTATCACAGCTTTAAAGGAGTTAGCTCGGCTGAGATCAGCTCAGCTAGCACAAACAGTGAAATCTGTTGTTTGGGCCAAGCTGTCCTCCTACAGTAGATCCCACAACAATGTGGTTTTGTGTTAGTGCTGAGATGTTATCCCTGCAAGGTGTCACTGAAACTGCTGTGCCTGGCCGGGGCTTCCCCTGCCTCTTTTTGCGGTGGCGGTGGCGTTTGTCTGACACGCTGGTAATTTGGCTTGGGGGGTTCATCTGATGATGGAAAATCAGCCTGTTTTGTGGTATTTGGTACTCACTTGGCTCCTGAGAGGCAGGATGGGCACCGGTGCTCCTTCCAGGGAAGAGCTGGTGTTGGTGGAGGTGGCGTTTTGGCAGCAGCTTGCTGTTGGGTTGCAGCTGATGAGTGGGACGGAGAGAGGCAGACATCTGAACTTAGACAAGCCATCTCCTCCCCTGGAGGTTTCTCAAGTCACCTGCTTCTGCTCATTGCCCAGCTCTCTTCCTTACGTGACTCAGGATCTGTTTTCTAGGTGTCCAGGGTCGATGTATAAGCTAGACAACTGGATTAGGGAGGCTTGCTTCTAGCCATAAAGAACTTCTTCAGGATGAATTTCATAAGGTTTATAAATACAGTTGGAGCTGTTTTAAATAGAAACTCTGCCAGGAGTTCCTGAGCCAAAGCATTTGAAAGTATTTGATAAGCTTATACACTGACTTCTGCTGTGGCAGAAGCAGTCCTTGTGTCTCTCTGGAGCTGTGGTGTTTGGGAGATGGTCCTTCAGAGGTATTGGGACATCTGGCCCAGCATTTCTGTAGTCATGCTGCTCTTCATGGGGGCAACCTAATCCCAGAACCAATCTCCAGTGTTACTTGTAAATTCTTTCCTGGAATTGCTTTATTGACCCTGCTATTTGTTATTTGTTTATTTATTGTTTTTTCCTTCAGGAAGGACTTTGAAAAATCTAGCATGTGAAGTTTGACCTGAGATTTTCTGTGTGGTCTAATGACCATGTCAGCTAGTAAATCAAGAGGTGATCAAGAACAGAAGCAAGTGGGGGGATGTTTTTGCTACTTTCTTTAAGGAAGTGAATGAAAAACCAGCCAGTGCACTATGGGGCTCCAACAGCCCTTTTGTGCAGCTGATGTCAGAATTCGGAGGTGCTGGAAGTGGTGGATGGGTGCACAGTGCCAGTTTTCCTGCCAGCAGGTCAGTCCTGGCAGTACTGTGTCAGTCACTGAAGCCTCCACAAATATGACGTAAGTGTCCTCTTTCTATTGGTTAGTAGCTGTTGGACATTGAAGGAAGCTGGATCTTGGACTTGATGAACTTAAAAGTTTTTTCCAACCATAACAGTTCTGTGAAGCCAGATGTCAGAGTGGCTGTGGAGGAGGAAAAATGAAGATCCAGTGGCACTACAGCGTTGGAGAGGTTTTGTAGCATCACCTGTTACACTGCCTTGAAATGTTTCTTTGGAAACTATTTAGGATTAGCTAATGCAGGCATTACTGTGTTTTTTACTCTAGGAGAAGCCTTTTTTCTTCCTTGTGTCACCATGTTCTGTTTGCCTAAACAGTACCACTGACAAAGTGTACCTTTTTTGATGCACCTGAAAATGTAAACCTGAGTGAAAATGGGCCAGACATTTGGTTGCAGGTTCTTTACCAATTATAAGGGGTTGTAACAATGTAATATTAACTGTCTTAACTAATTACAAGGGTCTCAGCTTTATATATACACACATATATACACATATATATATATTTTTTTTTTAATGCCAGATGGACATCCTCACTGTGAGTTTCCAACATTCAATAAAAAGGTTGCTTGGAGTTGATGTTACTCAGACTGAATGTAAAGGGAGTGAGAATGAAGGCATGAGCTCCAGGTACAGATGGATATCTTTCACAGACATTTGCCTGATGCTGTGGAGGCAAAAGAAATCCCTGATATAATAAACATCGACTCGATGATTATTCAGGAGGGTATTGCTTCACAGCTACAAGTCTTGTGTGGATGAATTTCTTCAAAGACAAATCCCCATTAAAATGCACAGACTGGGTTGCTCACTAATGACCTAGCTTTCATGTGTCTGATAAAATCCCAAAGTCCTCTGTGATTTTGGGGTAGGTCTTGCAAAGTGATCTCAGACTCCAGGAAGGTCTGCGTGTCAGGTGTCAGTGGTGAGGGCTGGGAACTGTGCGCTGTGCAGAAATGACTGCGAAGAGACACTTGGAAAGGGACGAGGAGAAATGTGCACCTAAGGTTGTTCATAAATAACTACTTTTTCCTTCATGAATTTCTTATCTTGTAAGTATTTAAATTGTGACATTTTGTAGAATGTGCTGACTTTTAAAATCTGTGTTGTTTTGGGGCTTTTTTTGCATTTGTTTTGCATTTAGTCATTTAAAAGATTGGGAGAATGCAGTTTCAGACTGTTCTAAATTTCTGAATGTGCTACTACACTTATTTTAATTTTTTCACTTATAATTTCTCTTACACATATTGTAAAATCAGTATGTCATCTACTTTACCTACCATGGGACACGGAAGCCTATTGTTAGACCTGACTGAGAAATGCTTGTATGTTCACTTTTACAGTTTCTTTTTTGTTTTTTTTCCCCCTTCTTACCTCCCCAACTAAGAATTTCTAAAATTCCTGTTTATTTTCTTTACTGTGGCAACTAAAATCTCATGTCATTCCATTTTCTAGTGGAATCTTTGATCTTTCCTTGTGAAAACTGTCTTCCTTTGAAAACTGTAGTGAAAAGGTGAATGTTCTTGCCCTACACATACCTGGATATACCATAGTTAAGACGGGTAATGCTGTTAAATCATGTCTGGTCCTCAATATAATAGTTAATTATATCAGAACACAACATTCTTAACGTGTACATTTCAGCAACCAGACTTGGTCGTTGCATGCAGGCGAGTCTCTCGCAAGAGCCATATTCCCTGGTCGTGGTAGTGAGGTGTAAGGCTGGAGCAGCGGCTTCCAGCACCTCGGCAGATGTGGTCGGGAAGCCGGCAGTAATTCGGTTTCCCGTGTCTGGCGCATTGATGGGTTTGATGCAATCCAGCCGTGCAGATTTCCAGTGGTGACTCATCCGATTATTTTCTCTTTCTTCTGTGATCAGCTGAGGAGGGAGGATAGAGGAGAATGTCTCTCTGGCAGTGGAAGACATCTCTAATGTCACGCTACCTTTCTGATATGTGGGAATGAAATGTGGAAAGGATATAGGTGTGTCTCAGCTGTTTTTAAAGGTATGCCAGCCTTCCTCACCTCCCTCTTATTTTTTTGTTTCCTTAGAGTGTTACCCCTAACCCAGCTGTGCTGTGGCTGTAGTGTGGCCATGTCTTACCTTTATTTTTGCACTGTTGTGCAGTGTGGGAACGGGAGGACCTTGTGCACACTCAGTTGAACACAACTGAATCATGCTCCTGGCGGGAGGATGTGGAGGTGAAATCTGGATCTATAGGTCCTTCTCATCTCAGCCTCGGTGTTTTTCCACTTAAGTAAAGAAATGTACATATCTTTTTTTCTTTCATTTTTTTCCTATTTCCTCTCCCCTGGAGGTAGGAAATACGTATTCTCATTTGGGATGGGGCACTTTTCTGCAGACTGCTAGTGGAGGTAGATGTGATGTGCACCAATTTCACCAATTTTTTAAATCTATCAGTGCCTATAATGTTGCTTAGATTGCACATAGTGGCTTTAATTTTTGACAGAGATGCAGATTAAGACTTCCAAGTGCTTTGACTGTGTCTGCCTACGTGATGTAGACTGGGAATTGGAAGCAGCGTGGCTGCTGTCACATTGAAGTCCTTGTGAGCCAGCATGGGTCTGGCAAGAATACCCATAGCATTATGCAATATAAATATCCTTTGAGATTAGGTTGCTATGCATTAATTGCAGCCAGACATAGCTTATTGTTTTCTTCATCTAAAGAGCCTGAATCTTGCTGACGTTTTTTTATGTCTTGTGAGAGAAGATTTGAAATATGAAACTTGCTTCAGTGTAACTTCTTTTATCTGTCAGGAGACTGTTCACCAGAGTAATAATATGTAGGTGCCTCAACTATTGTAAAAATATAATGGGTGTTTGTCTTTTCAGAGCTTTCTAGTCTTAGTTATAGAATGCAGCATCCTTATCATGAGAAGTGTCTGCCGGAGAAGTTATTCTTGAGAAAACTGTGTTAAACCCTCTCATGTTTAGAGATTTGTGGATTCCACCTGCCCCTTTCTTTCCTGTATTAAATGTTAACATCATAAGGATTAAAGTCTCTGTGTGTTAGTATTAAATATCCCTTCCTGTCTATTTGTAGAATAGTTTTAATGCTGTAATTTGCAAGGGAAATAGGTACCATAAGGGTCATGCGGGCAAAAATCCATCCTGTGCTTGGGACTGCTCTGATAGACAGGGTATTGAGTGTGGTATATTGAGGATCTTTGTGTACAATAAGGAAGACTTTGGGATTGAATGTTTTTGTAACACCAGCAATCAAGTAGTAAATACAGTTGCACGTTACATGTGTGGTGTTGTCATGTTCCTCAACTTAGCAAGAGAAGTCTTGGTCATCTTCTCAACTTCCACGAGCAGCTTCTGTTTACTGGTTTAGTTTAAATGATTGTCTCTTTTTTTAGCATAGGCTTTATGGCCATGATGCCCTCTAGTTTTCTGCTGAGAAAAAATTGGTTTTAATCTTGAAATCTGAGCTGTGTTTTTTTTGGGATGTGCTGAGAAGTAGGCGTGAGTTTTCAGCATGAACTAGAAGTTCAGTTGTTTCCTGGATATAAGTGTCAAGACACTTTCTGCTTTACTCTGAATTTTACCAAGATCTGATGCAGTAGCTTTCAGTGGTCACTAAAACATCGCCTCTGCTGTTGTTATTTTGTTTCTACATGGAATTAAACTGACATGTTTTGGAATATTTACATGGTGCACTTCTCTCTATTTAACTTCTTAGCATAATTAGGCTATAGCAGTGTCACAAAAATGCAGTTTTGGTAATGACGTGGCATCTTTAATGACTTCTGGAACATTGCCTAAGTACTGTTAAGTCATAGCTGTCAGGCTGGAGTTGTGAAAAAAATCTCTGAAGCAGTGGCTAGTTCCAGGGAGAGAGTTCTCCAGCAGTAAAAAAATTGGTATAATGCTGTTTTAGACCCTGAAGCCCCTTGCTTCTCTTCATACTTAGTGTCAGTGGGAGCTTGCTGATGATGCTTGTTGCAGCTACCACGTGCTGCAGTCTCAGACAATGGGGAAACTGCTGCATGGGGCAAATGAGCAGCTCATGTTCTCCCTCTGCATGGATTCATTACTCGAACCAAGTTACTCACATATATGCAGTCTGGAAATACTAGAGGTCTTTGATCTTTAAAATTTAATGTTTGAAAATGTAAATGATGTGCTTCTTTTGATCTGCTTCTTAAATTAAATGGTAATTGTGAAAATTACATCTGGCAGTTTTCCACTTAAGGGTTTGTACTTTTCATTTCACACTATGTTAATTTTAAGCTGTATGTCCTTGCTGGTTTTCCATCAGTGAATTCTGGTAAGGGGGTGATCCTTATATTTCTACATGGCCCAATTATCAGCAGCGTGTGTACTTGGTGATAAGACCTTAATGTGCAATTCCTCTAAACGTGGATGTCAGGGATTGTCAGTTTTGCCTGTCTGCCTGTGTATTCATGATTAGGGTAATAGGAATTATTAAGGCTGAGCAGGAGAAAACTAGAAGAGTTTGAGCTGTGTGTGCCCAGGATGAGAGACTCTGGCTCGTTCACTTCAGGTGTCAGGAAGTGCTTGGGCACGTGCTCCGCTGCAGTCTGGTGATGGGTCCTCACAAGCATCTGCTGATAGCAAAGGACCAGAAGCTTTTTATCTGTGTCCTTCTGGGCTACTGGACTATTTGCTGTTGCCTTTCCAAGTTACCGTCATCTGCTAATCAAAAAACTACTGGATAATTTAGGCCTCCTAAAATGTTGATGAAGCTCATGCAAAGTTCAGTCTTCTCCTTGCATCAGCTTTCTAGTGTGTAGTGGATTTGTCTCTTATTTACCATAAATGATGATAAAGACCTCTCTGCCTTTGTCCTGTTTTCTTATGAAAGGAGCCTTTGAAGTCTGAGGGCCACATCAAACTGCAGCAAGTAACTCACAAGGTTATTCAGAAACTTATCCATGTAATAGGTTCTTTTAAACTCCTCTTGGTTTAAAGCCAACTAAAAATCAGCTGCTAAACTGAAATGAAGTTGCAAATTACCCTCTTAGTAAAATCACTTTGTGTACTTTTCAATTATTAATATTTGTTTAACTCTGCAGAGATTAAATTTGTGGGGGAGAAGGTTCAAGGTGGTTAGTACTGAATGTCTTCTACAACAGTTTCAAGATGTACTCATGGCTGGAGGAGGTTTTCTGTGGGTTTTTTGTTTCGTTGGATTTTTTTTTTATAAGGAGATAAAGATATTCTTGTTCCAGATTATAAAAAGTCTGTGGAGTGGGGTTTTCTATTTTGAATATCATTGTGTGGACCTTCTGCTGTAACTCGTGCTACAGTCCCCAGATTTGTCTTGCTTCCTATCTCCTGTTGATTACCTTTAGGGATGTTTGCATTAAGTTCAGCATCATGCTGAATTAGCATATTGCTGATTTTGCCGATTTCTGTTTGTCTGTGTGCTGGTGGATTTGGGCATTCATCTCCAGTAATTTGCATAGGATGTTAAACAATCTGATTGCTTTAGTGGTGCCCATCAGAGTTAGGAGATCACCCAGCTGAGGTGAACAGGAACATCTCAGCTCAGAGCTGCTACAGCAGCCTGCCTGTGAGTTTGAACTTTTTCTTCCAAGCACAAAATAGATAGGGGATATTTCCAACTGGGGGTAAAAACAGTTGCCAGGGAAAGTAAATGTTAAGTGTCTTTTCTGAGGTTATGGAAATTCTTTACCTTGTGCTTCAGTGTGGCCTCTCCTCATTAACCTTTTTTTTTAGTAAAGAATGACTTAAAAAAACTTCCAGACAACTTTCCAAAATGAAAATGAGCTCTCTTCATTGTTTTGTTTGTTTGTTTTTGCTTTTTTTTAATGTTGGAAATTGGATGCTTAAATTCTACTTCGCTTTGTTGATGTGTGGAAGATTTTGGATCATCCTTTCTCAAAATTTCTCTTTTCCAGTATGTTCCTTTGGCTTCTGCGTCCTCTTGGATGAGGAAGATGTGTAGAATTATTAAATACCCCACTGCCCCCCCCCCCCCAAAGTCTCGTATACATGTGAATTAAAATTATCTGATCAGAATGTTTGGGTTGGGGGCACAGGTGTCCACAGGAGCCCTCTGTCCTTGCTTTCTGTGAGGACAGAGACCCCACCAGAGGGGGCTGCCTAGGAGTGGAACCACGCAGTCTAATCAGTAAAGTACCAACTTAAAGGTGTTATTTTAAAATATAATCTGATGCTGAACTGTTTTTTTTTTCCACTGTTCCTTCATAGTGATTAAAATCATTTAAAGTCAAGTTAAAGCAAGTCATTAATTAAAGTAAGGAATTCTTGAAGCCCAGATTTTTTTCTCAAACTTGTATAACTTGAAACAAGTGAATTCCATAGGTGCCTAGGAGCAGAAAACTTGTATTTCTGGTGAATGATGTTGCCAGTTTTCAGCCTCTCTAACTGCTCCTTTAAGGGTAGCCCAGAACTAAATAAAATAGAAGACCTTAAGCTTCACACCAAAGCTTTGACTTTGAATGAATTGCTCAGGATGAAAAGAGAAGTGGTGGGTGTGTTCTGTTTCATGAAATTTAAAAAACAAACAAACACAAAGTAGTGTCTGCTGTCTTCTTTCCTGGAACCAGACGTTCATAAACTTTCTGGAGGTCTTCGCTTTTCCCCGTGTAATTTCATTTTTAGCCCTGTTTGGGGAGTCTTGCAGCCTCTTCAGAGTGGGAGGCTTTTCCGGAGACCAGAGCTGCCGAGCTGCCGTGGCCCTGTAACGCGTGCTGCAGCCCCTGCGTCGGAGCGCAGCGGCCGGGGCCTTGCTGTCTCCTGTAAAACTCAACAGCAACAGCAATATCATAGTACAAGTCTCTTTCCTTTTCAAGGTGGGAGGACCCCATTTCTCTTGTACCCAGAAAAAAAAAAAGATAGTTAAATAGCATTATGCTTAATTGTATTCTTCTTTCCCTCCCCTCCTATTGACACTATAGGAAGAGGCTTGACAGTGACATCTCAAGCTAAACTTGCTCCTCAGGGACTTTGCTACCAGCAGAAGTGTAGGTACTTGTTTGAAATCTTGGGAAACTGAAAAGGACAAGCTTTAGGCTTAAAAAGGAAAGAAAAAAAAAAGTTGTGCTTGTATGTTTATATACTTACAGGAAGCCATCAGACATCCTTCTCAATTTTAAGATAAATAATATATGCTGGGTTTTGGCATTAGATCTTAAATGGTGTTTAAATTAAACACTGGTAGTTGGATACGATGGGCTTAGACAGGCTTTACTTTGTTTTGGTGCTCTAGAGCTAATCATTTACAAATTGCTCAGCTAAGGGGCACAAATTAATGACATTCCAGCATCTTAAAATATCCTTCACTATGTCATACTGAAAAAATGTGTATTTGGTTTTCAGATGCTATGCATTTCATAAATGTTTCTTTTATGTGAAACAAACAGAATCAAGACAGAAAGAAGATGAGTTATTTTGTGTCAGTTATTTTCAGTTATGTTGAACATTGCTATGCATTTTTGAGTTGCATAAAAGTCTTTCCAATTTTTGCAAAATCACTTTATAGTAAATAGGTACAAAGAATTTTCTGCCATAGCATTTTTCCCATGTAAGTTTTAAAAAATATTTTTAATAGAAGTGTTGGTATCACAAGTTTACTCGCAAAAAAATTCAGTAGACATCAAAATGTTTACTTCCTAATCCAGTTTCACTTCGTGCTGAGTTTTCAGTTTTGCTAAAGTCTGCTATTGCAGTGTATTGTGACTTTCCAATGATTCAGAAGATACTTTGCAGGGATTCTCAACTTGCCATTACACTGTTTATGAAGAAGTCTTTCATTTCATAATAGGGTGTTTTCAAATAATGTTGAATATATTTTTCAGAATTGTTTTATTGCACCCATTTTTGTGTTTTGGGTAGTTACATTGTTGCTTTCTTCCTGCATGTAGGCAAGAATATTAACAAACCTTTTGTTGGACATTATTTAATTTTAATTTGCTTCCTCAAAATAATTCAGTGTAAAATGGGCCATTTAGTCTGTTGACCCCAAGTCTGTCCTTTGACCTCTCTTGATAAATCTAATGCAAAGACTGACGGTCACTTTTCATAGACCTATCTTTTGACAGGGGCACATATTAGTGTGTCCTGTTTTGCACTTTTTAAAGTGTATATGGCCCTGAATACTACAAATCTCTGCCCAAACAAAGCCTTGAAGGGCTACCTCTGATTTACCAGGTTTTGATGTTCGTATTTGTGACTTTTTTGAGGTTCTGGTGCCAGCTGCCATTACCATGAATATTTAGTCATCAGGCCTTGGGGCTGTTTCAGCTTGCCAGGTTTCTGTGTAATCTCCCTGAATTCAGCAGTAAAGTTGCACGGGATCGCTGGAAGCAGCAGTGGAACTGGAATTATCCAGGCTCGCACGCTTTCTGGCAGTGGGTAAAGACAAAGGCAGGAGACCAAGGTGTAGCAAATGTCACGTCTGTGTTGCAGACCTGAGGCAGGATTACATGAGGGCTGTGCTGGATACTCTGCCAGTGTGGGCTGGAGGGATGGGGCAGGCAACAAAAGTGGCTCTTCTCGTTTTCCCACCCCCTTTACTTCTCAAGTGCAAACATGAGCAGCCCATCTTCTAGGGTTGTCTACTTTTGTCCTGTGTTTCTTCTCTTCCCACCTCTGGCAACAAGGCTGTGTTGAGTTGTGCATGTTCTTCCTTGAGATGGCAAAAACTTGATTTTTTTCAGGGTTTTTTTTTTTTTTTTTATTACGTGTATCTAAAATAGTACCTTAAGCAGGTGATTTCATGTAGCACCTGTGACCAAAAGCTATGTAATGAAGTCCAGACCTGCTTTTACTTTGAATATTCCCTTCCGGAAAAAAAAAAAGTTATTTTTCTTATGTGGTGTCTGGAGGTTCTTCAAAGAAAACCCTGCAGTAGTTGTAGCTGTTCTCTCCACTGGTACCTGCCTCCTTCCCACATAACTCTGTCAGTGCAGGTGCCCAGGAGGTCACTTGAGAAGCGCAGTTGGGCCACCAAGAGCTTCTCTAAGCAGTGTGACACTAATGACCTTGCACATAAAGTCCAATGAGTTTCTTCCGCCTTATCCCCAGTCAGTGATGAGAATTAACAGACCAGGCATAGGTATTGATTAGATGATGCATTAGAGAGCATAAATTGGATGTGACCACTACTGTAGCCTTCAAATTCCAGTAAATCATAGTTCTCTATGCACTTTTACTAAAACACTAAAGTTACAGAGCCTGGTGTTTGGGTGAGATGTGGTAGTGTAAGTGCCACTTACATATTGTGTCTTCAGAGTTGGCAATTATCCCCATCTCAGTAATTATAGGTACTTGTGGGTCTAGTGCTTCTGGCTATTCGCCACCCCCCCGGATATATAGTTTTTCTTTTGTGTTGTTTTAACAATGCTATGTAATAGTAGGCATTAACAGTTTTAAATTTCTGTCTTGACAGGTAGAGTATATGTCCTAAAATAAACCGATTTATTTGTAGACATTCTTTGCATGTAGGTTATTGTGTATGTTGAGTGTTTGCTGTGTAGTACCTCATTTCCAAAACTAAAACTCTCCCTGAAACTCACTTTGTTCTGTCTTGTGCCTTAAATCCTGGAGATACATAACATGCTTAAGAATTTTCACTGAGTTTGGTATTTAGATGATGAGACTGAGTGAGTAATAAGCTTATGTAGAAATTGCATATATGGCTCGAAGGAGCTTAGAGGTCATGTAGTTCATGCCTACTCTCTTGTAAAACTGGATATTCTTATACCTAGACCATTCCTGGCCTATCTATCTATCTATATATTTTAACCTCTTAAAAACTGGTACGTAACTTTTCTGGTTAATTTTTCTTCCCTAATATGTGACAGTCTTCTTTGTTGCTAGGTAAACCTACTAGTACAAATTTTGCTTTGATAAATTTGGCAAAGAAGTGTTCCCTCTCATTTCATCTTTGCTTTATAACAACTAGTCCTCATACTCCTAAGCCTCTTTTCTTGAAGCACAATACATGACACAGCACGTACCGAACTAAGCGAAGGACACCTACTGCACCAATACAGACTGCTAACTAACCCCTTGCAGCAGTGGCTTTGCATAAAAGGGTGTGAAGGTGGCTGACTACAAACTGATGTCAAGCCTGTAAAAAAAAAAACAAACCCCTAAAAACCAACATTGTTTTGAGGTGTACAGGAATATCTTATTTATGTGTTTGGTTGCCCTGTTTTAAGAATAAGGTTTTGTAGCCAAACTCCACTGAATTTTCTCTTGCTGAATTTTGGACCAGTGCTCCAGCTCAGGATTTGAAGAGGGAGTTTTTGTCTCCCCTCTTAATGCACATGCAATGTGTCTCTTGGGTTTATGAGTAATATGGTTGTTGTCCATCACCTAATTCTGTAAAGAACACACTAGAGTGTCCTGGAATTTGAAATACCTTACCTTGGGGTCCAGTTTAGTACCTTATTTCAGTCTGATATTGCCACATCAGAAACTTGCTCTTTACATGTGTGGTCTTCCTACTAACGTGTCCTGGCCTTTTAATCTCCTTGACTAGATTGCATTTCCACAGTCTGTCTTTAAATAAAATAACAAGACTTTTTTTCCAGTTTCATCTATAGCCCACTTACTGCTTTTTTTGTGTGTCAGACCAGTTTATTTGCCGAGGCAGGGAAAAAAAGAGTGACTTTTGAAACCAAAGTATTCCTCTCTTCCAAAAAGGTATGGCTTGGTGGTGGTGGTGAATCAGCAATATTTATACGCATCTAGAAGCTAAAGTTGGGGAGAATATTCTAAATGTTTTTCTAACTCTTTTTCAGGTTTCTTTCTCATGCTGTCACACCTCAAAAGGAGATATTTATTTTTTAATTTTTTTTCAGTCAGTGAGACCTTTCCAGCCCTTTGAGTTGAAGGTAATTGCTGATGGCTTAGAGGATGCTGTAGAACAGAAAAGAACTTTAATTATGCAAATTCTTCCAGGCTTTGCCATCTTCAACACTTACACTCTCAGTGGTTGTTTTCCCAGTCCTGTGCTTCTCTGAAGCATCTGCCAGCTCTTTAACTGAACATCATAACCATTTTTTCATTATCTGCTTATTCACTTTCATCATGCCTGCTCTGTCCTGTTTCTTCTAGCATGGCCATAGCATTTCTTCTATATTGCCTTCAGTTGTTTACCTAAACTTGCCTGGCTCTTTTTATTATGCTAGTTGTGTGAATTTTATTCACTTCTGTTTTTGTGAATTGATTTCTCAAACTTCCTGTTTAATCATGCTGCTCTTTGGTTTAGGCTATTCAAGTTCTTATCACAATTGTTTTGTTAGAATACAAAGTTAAACTAACTGTAGTACTTTATTGGTTTGATGGAACACCTGCCAATAATACCCTTGAAAACAATAAATAAAGTTTTGAGACCACTTGCAGGATACTGCTGGGTGGTCTCTATACCAAGAGAGCACAAGTGAAACTTCCTCCTTATATACTCCAAAACTTTTGACTTTATTAATCCAAATTTGGACTGAGAAACTGAGCTGTCTGAACACTTCTTATTTGAAGTAGTTCAATATTTTAAAAAAATCAATAGAAATGTTAAAACCTACATGAGGCTTGTAGTATAGTCTGTAGAACTCATGTTCAGCATCTTTGCTGACAGTTTAGGTATTTGTTACAGGAGGTGCAGCAACATTTTGGTGGGGGTGCACTCTGGTTTAGTTTCTGGCAGATGATGGTTGCAACTGAAGGCAAAACTAAATGTGTGAGGATGGCCATTGCAGCAGGGGGACTGTGTGTAAACAGGGTATCTCGGGACAGCTGTGGTGGAATAAGGTGCCATGCTGAGCTGTAATGGCTGTTTGTTTTGTGGCCGGAGTTGAGAATCCTTTAAAATTCAGTGGTTTATCTATTTTTTACTCTGTTGCATTTCCTGTGTCTACTCCAGTATAGGTGTTAAGACAAATTTCTATATGCTATTTCTCTCAGCAGAAGCAAAGTCTTTAAAGATTTAGGAAAAAAATTTAACTGTGCATGAAGGTGAAAATAAAGTTATTGCATGCAGAACAATAAAAAGGCTCCATTAATTTTAGTATTGCTCAGAAAGAACAGTTGATGGTGAAAACAGACTGAAAACAACTGACCAAGATTTTTTCCTACTTTTAGAACTACAAGAGGTAGGTTCTTGGCATAAGGGTGAACTATCTGATTTTAGATTAGGATCTCTTCCCTGGTTAAACATGAGGATAAAATTAGCATTTAGTACTAAAACACTCATTGTGCACTGTTGCTGTCTTTCTATTCCTTAATCAAAAGTGTTTTCTAACTGGGAGGTAGTCTTAAATTCATACTGCTTATAAATATTTGATCAAGTACTTTATCATCTCTCAAGCCATGGGAAATCAGCAACTCTGGCGGAAATCATACAAGCTGTACATGCAGTTTTATTTTGAAGTGTGATAGGTGTTATGATGGGAAAGGAAGAGAAAATGTTCTTTGAGCATTTGTGATAAGTACAGTACAGGTTCACACGTTAATCTTCAAGATAAGGCCTGGGAGGAGACTTCTTATCCAGAAGGGAAAGAGAAGTTTGGAAGGAGAGAATAATGATGGACACCCTCTGTTTCTTCTTTTCTCCTGAAAGTGTACATATCACTTAAAAAGTGGTGTTTTACTGCCTTCAAAATTTTGCTAGCCAATATAGCCATTGTTCATTCAGATTCACACTGTCACTGATGTTAATGTATGGCATATTTAGGATATGATTTCTTTCCTAACTAGTACTGTCAAAATTCAGTATAAAGTCCTAGACTTGTACATAACTTAGAGCTTGCTAGGCTATTGTAGAATATTTTTGTAGTGAAAATGCAACTTACACTGGCAAAAGAAAAAAAGTGCTGCCTAAAATTAGTAGGAATAATTTTAGATTAGCGGTAGTCCCTATTTTGGTATGTACTGGGTGGTTTTGCTGGTATCTGTCAAAAAAGCCTAAAACAATGTGTTCTCACTCTAAGATGATGTTGGGACAGTTTGGTAGCGTACATAGTATCTAGATCCCCCCCAAAAACTAAATATGTGTATTTATGTAACAGTTAAATGATGCAGCTTATAATAAATGACAGGATGGTAGGAACATGAGGGGGGAAAAGTGCAGAAAATTTTTGTTTCATGGTGTAAAATAAAAGTGATTTTCCTATCATTTCTCTGCCCTGCATAATTGCAGGTATTGAAAATTCTTATTTAGCTGAGGGCAGCGTTCTAAAGAAAAAAATTGTCAAAATAAATTCCACTTTGTAACAGCAGAGGTCAGAGTATGTCAAGAGATATGGGATCAGTTTTGCAGTGACACCCAGATTCTGTATGAATTCCCACTTGCTCTCAATGCAGGCTCTCAAACTGAGGCAGTAGGCTTGGAGAATATTGGCCAGCATAAGTTTTTAATAGCATATTCATGAGTACATGCCTTAGTTAAAAAGGCATTTTATAGATTTAACACTTTGGACTTACCACAAGTTAGACTTGTGTTCAGGCTCTTCTGGATACATGTCTCCATATAATGTATAGTACAAACAAAGAAATCTTCAAGCAAGTATTTTAAAAAGTATGATTTATAGGTACAGGAGGAAGTGGTGGGTGATGTTTCTCCTTTCTGTAATGATTTCTGATGCAAGGGAACTGTTTATGAGAAGATGTGTTGCTCTCCCTATCTGTGCTTTTTACCATTTAATTATAGAGAAGGCTAGAACACCTCTGCTCTAAATATGAAAATACTGGTATCCTCCCTCCCCACCCTGCAAACATGCTGACATACCTGGAACATGTCACCATCAGACTGAGGAGGCTGGGTGAGATGAGTTGGACAGCTAGTTTGTCTCAATGGGATAATTCCTTTGTTAGTCTATAAATGTGCAAGTCGTGTTTAAATGCTTCAAGCTGAAGTTACATCCAATTCTTCTCCTAACAGAAAATATTTAAGAGGATGTATATAGAATAAAACACATGATTTTGTGATGCCCCCAAAATCAAAATTAGATCTTGCATCGGAAATAGCATCAACGTTACATAGTACCATTCCTTTCTCTCTGGAATTTTGAATTAAAAAAAAACCCAGAGACATTCGTTCTGCTTTGATAAAGCAGTGACCTAATGTTAAAACCACTTCCCAGTTTTGTTTTTGTTATGGTAGGAAAAGCATCTTCAACTTCTCTACTGAGCTGTAAATAAAAAGGTAAAAAATTTCATGTATAAATTGTAATCACATACTAGATCAAGCAGCAGAAATTGGCGTAACTGCATGCAACATGTATGGAGTAAAATATTTAAATTGGGGACAGTCTGTGCTTTGTCTGTTGCTAGGCAAAAGTTCAGACATTCTTGGAGTCTGCATGCCCTGGAAGACAGCTGGTCATAGAAACCATTGTGGCTCAAACCTGAAATGCTTGAGGCATCTTGCCTATGGTAGAAGAAAATCTCAGTCTTCCAGGGCACAGATGTTCCCTGTCTATGAAAAGCTGTATGGGTTACTGATAGTATTTCTCCATTTAATGCATTGTTATTTTTAAAGACAAAATAAAGTTAAACTAGAGACAAAAAATGCCCAAAGTACATACATCTGTTCATAATCCGAAAGTGCATCTTTTCTATAGTTACAAGGTACAAATGTAATCCTATTAAATGAATAGAAGAGAGTAGTGTTTCAAGACTGTTTTTGTAGCTCTGGATAGATTTGCTAGTACAATTTGCCTGCTTGCATGTCAGTGCTTTCCTTGTGTGCATTTTGTGGGGTTTTTTAATCACTGTAACTGTATCATTAGGGGAGATTATGTGAATATGTGAACCAGCCCACAATAGACTGGAAACTTTTTTCTACACAGGACTTAAGGTCAGTGTGTCTCTTTGAGAAAGGATGTATCAGCCATATGCAGATAAACTCTTTAGTACACTGCTGACTTTTTTTGTTCAGAGGCAAACAAGTTTTTTCATCAACATGGAATTTTCTAATGATATACAAAGTGGGATATCGAGGATTCACATTTTTAATGAGTAATGGGTTGAATATGGAGACAGTGAAGTGAATTTTTGCCTGTCCCTTGCAGAGTATGGAATTGTTTACAAAGAGCCCTGAACATTTCTGCAAGGATGTCATAATAAATATAAGCAAATTTTAATTGTCTTATGTAATAAGGGGGAGATAGACTGCTTTTGACTAGTAATTAAATCCTACCTCTGGGCAGTGTACGTAGCAACTCTGTGTAGCTGCTATGACAGTCAATCTTATCTTGGGCTCTTCTACACACCCAGGCAAGGAGGCAAGCACTCTGTCAAACCAGTTTGGCTCATTAAATAATTAAATAAATAAAGCTGCATTTGCAGGGGACAGTAAAATGGCTGGAGGAAGTGTCATGCTGGAGGTGGTTGAGTAATGCTTGGGTCATATGTGATGCTCAGCCTGGATCAGAAGGGGAGTGATGAGTGATGATGTTGAAAAGGGAAGATAGGAAGGGGGAAGTGTTCCAAGAGTTTGGAAGAGCAGCAATTGTCACTCGTCTTCCCTTCTGGACCTTCCTGCTCCTCACCTTAATTCTCTAATTGTAGTGCAGCAATTACCCCTGCGTGGGGCTGCCTGTGACTGGCAGCTGATAGCACGTCTTTTGCAAACCACGCATCAGGGTTCCTTGGATAAGAGTTGTCTTAATGAATACTCAAACAACTTGACCAAAATGTTCAGATAGGAAGGACACATGATAGGGTAATGTGGTGCATAAAGAGGGACCTTTTCAAGTCATGTGAAATTGTTAAGTAGGTTGAAGACCTGATTTTGAGGTTGTTGGTAGCCTGATCCCTGATTTCTCCTAGCAGTGGCATTTCAGTTCTTGTAGAGGCAAATATATCTCAAACAGTGAAGGAGTTAGATCTTGGTGGGAAGTATATCTGTGATTATAAATAATGTGTGAGTACTGTTCAGGGCGGCAATGTGCCTGCTTTGAGATGATGGAAGGATCTCAGAAGAGGTGTAGCTACAACAGGATCCCTGAAAAGCTGAAAGCTGTCTGTTCAAGCACAATAACATGTTCATTTCAGAGTTCTCAAAGTATAAAACACTTGACTAACTTGCTACATGTTCATTAAATATTCCTTTATATTTAAATACTCTGAAAGGGCAGCATTCATATTTTGGAACTCTTCAAACACCTAATCAGTGACAAGTGACAAAACTTGCTGAGCCTAAACTTCTTTATTCTTTTGCCCAGACTGATATTCTGCCTCCTCTAGTTGTTCTCCTGTCATCTTTTCAAATGCACGCCATGCTTTTGTGGTTGCCTTGGACTTCAATTTCCTCCACAGCCATCCTTCCTCCTCTGACGGCAATTATTTAATTTCTTTGCCAGAGGCAATTTCTTTCATCTCCTGCCAAGGAGCAGGGCTGCACATGAGCACAGAGCCCGTGGTGGTGTGTCGTTCGGGCTGTCTCCCCTTAGGTGGGGCTGTGCTGCAGTGGCGGTGGCCTGTGCCGCCCAGCGCTGGGCTATGGGAGCTCATTACCCGGAGTGCAGTACACGGCTGCGAGCCTCGGGAAAGGGGGCACTTGAAAGGCTTGCCTACTCTCACCTCTTAAAGCGTAAATGTAGTTCAGAAAGCCCCCCACTATTAAACAAGAGCTTTACAGTCTTGCTTTTATTTTTATTTACACAGGTCAGATCTGTGGAGTTCTTTCAAGCTAATCCATCCCCATGAATTATTCAAACTCCAGAGAAGGGCATAATATTTCTCCAGCAAAGTCAGCATTAATTTCAGTGACTTCCACCTGATCGTTTATTTCCACATAACTGTTGCTAGATAATAATGAAATTTCTAAGTGGTATCGTTTAAGCACTGCAGTTCATTAACCGTTAACATTAACCAAGTGCCATAGTTTACTGGGAAGTGACTATTTTTCCAGACTCTGAACATGACACTAGTTGTCTTTACGGTGTCTTTTGACACTGTTAAATGTTTGTTTCCGCACGATTTCTTTTTTCACTGTCCATCTGTTGCCTTGTTAATGAGCTAAGAGAACCTGGTGAAATGGCTTGGAAATCAGTGGGTGTAGGAGAGAGATATAAAAGTCAGGGGATATGAGCACCGGAGGGAAGATGTGCAGAGAAGGCTGTTGGTTCCCTGAACCCCGTGTGCACACAAATGGGTGTAGTGTGAGAGACGGGGGAGTGTTGGTGAATACTTTTGGCTGAAGTGAACTCAACCCACGTCTCAGTATGCATACTGCTCAAAGTACTGCTTCCAGCAAAGGCAGAAAAATTTGAAAAGATTGACAAATCTCTAGTAATAACAAGAAATTGCTTTCATTCATGAATGACCTTGCTAAACATGTGAAAACAATTCTATCGAAAGTATTTCCCTTTTGTGTGCATTTTCTTTTGTCTGATGCCTTTTTTTTTCTCCTCCTGCTGAATGTCATTTCGAGACCTTGTGGTTGCGTCCCTGGTTTGCTCATGGCACTGGCGCTGCCCTCTGGAGAAGTGTGCGTGTTTGAAATAGATGCAAAATCAAAGTATTGAATACACACAGGATCAAGGCAGTCAATTTGTGAGAGATAACTGTAATCTAGGGCAGGAGCGTGCTCTGCTCCTGCCATTTCATCTAGTATCTCTGTATCTCTCTGCCACTTATATAAACAATCCTGATAGGGACCTGCTGGCAAATAGCAGCAGAGTTTTAGCATGTTTTTCTTAATCAGCATAAGCAAAGATATTGTTTTCTTTAAGGTCCTTCCTGTAAAAACAGAGGCCAGGACTGTCAGCCTGTATTGAAATTTGCAGCATAGACTCCAAGCTGGGATTATAAGAGTAGTAAAACTGAATTTGGGAAATACAAACATCCAAAGGCCTTTCATAGTTTGCATTTATCTTTTGTTCTAAATGAACAAAACCAAAATATTTAGAGATTCAATTACAGTGAAGTGGAGACATTATTTAAAATACTAGAAATAATACTAAAAATAATAGATTAAAATGTTAGACAAATGCAATTTTATTACATCTACAGCAAAAAAGTCTAAGCTTGTATTTCCTTTAGTCTTTTTTTATGTTTGTCCTGGACAAATGTGATTTTTATTATCACTGATATTTTATCTGTTAATATTGCAAGTAATGCCTCTATTTGAATTGAAGCTTTTAAAAACAACTTTTTTTTTCTTGTTCACCTGAAACCAAAGGGCTGCAGTTGTCATAGACTTTGTTTTCCTCCTTTAGCAAAAGAAATTATACAGACAGATTTTGCACAGAGGTTTTTGGGGTGGAGTTTTTTCATTATTGCTGTCTGAACTTGATGTTCTTTGTGAGGACACATGGCCGTCCATCCCGTCAGTCACGTACTGCCTGGCTGCCAGGGCGCTGCATCACTGGATCTTTGGGCATGCTAAGCCTCTCAAGAATCTGCACAAAAGTCTGAATGCTGTCCTTTTCTCATCTCCAGCATGCTGCAGCCCTTCGGTGCCCTTCTCTGATGCTTGGAAACCCTGTTTCAGTTGATATGATCATTTTGGGGCAGTGGAGAGGTGGTGGAATGTGACTGAGGGAGTTATGTGGAGATGGGGTTGGGTTTTTTTACTATATATTTAGTATTATATTGAAGCATAAATTGACTGGATGATTGAAGGATGCTTTATAAATGCAGACCCTTCACATGGGCATGAGGAAGAGGAGGAAAGGAGGCCCTGGTGCCATTTCAGTTCAGCAGGAAGATCATGGCTTTCTCCTGTGACTGGACTGCTCAGCCAGCTGTAGAAAGCCTTCTACGTCTTAAATCTTTTCCCAAGTCTTCTTTTCTAAGCTGTGTTGTTGCTGATATCCTTCTAGTCTTTTTATTTCAACATCCTGAGGGAGGTATTGAGAGCGTGCTGATATTGTGTCCAGGACAAGCTTTTTGTATGCCCCAGGTGGACACTACATAGGAGTCCAGCTGTGACAGCTATGCATTTATTCATTTATCTCTTGATTGCTTATCCCCCTGCTTGGAAAGCTGTTAACAACTTGAGGTCAGGTAGCAACCAGTGCAGTGCTGAAGGTGTAGATATTTCAGAAAAAAGAATAAGAAGCATTGTGTGGAGTGAGTGACTTTTGCAAAGGGCAGGTTCAAAATTTGGATAGCACAAGGGTGCACATATTACAAAATGCGGTCTCTAAAAGATGTCTAAGCAGTGAATCCACAATCTCTCCTTGTCAGTTCTTCTGTTATCTCAGTTCATGCCTTCTCTGGAAACCAGTCCTTCATAATTCTTGTTCCCTGGGTATGTTTATCTATTTTCTATGGCAGAAAGAAA
This sequence comes from Atrichornis clamosus, assembly GCA_013400975.1. Classification (NCBI taxonomy): domain Eukaryota; kingdom Metazoa; phylum Chordata; class Aves; order Passeriformes; family Menuridae; genus Atrichornis; species Atrichornis clamosus. The sequence goes on along the minus strand of WBMZ01012115.1, from coordinate 43,173 downwards.
CTCTGAAGTCTGGTACACCAATGTTTTACTGTGAATTACTTGACATAGACAATTTTCAATAAAACAGTTTTTTACATACTCATGGAATTCAGTGGTTGCTTTCTGCTTGTTTCAGGGGTTAACAGAATGTTTGGATGCTTGTTTTTTAATGACTACTTTATCCTTTTATCTGTTTTATAAGGAACATTTATGGTTAAGGGACCCAATGCCACCATTCTTTTACCACAAACCAATAAACTAGTATGGAACTCAACTGGCTAATTTTAAAATATTAACATTAGTCTTCTGTTGTCTTGGGAAGGTGAATAAATATCGACTTTAGTTAATTAAAAGTTAGTTGTAAATACATATGAGGAAGTGAATGTGTGGTTAAAGTTGAAATCAACATGCATCACTTAAGGTGGCAGCTTTAGAGCTTGGGTGCATTTAAACTGTTTACAGAATTAATAGTTTCCCAGGAAATCAGATGTACCTATATAATTACTGTAAAATGTCAGTTATTTCTTTTTTTCAGAGCTGTTTAGTAATTCAGATTTCATTTTGCATTTGCAAGCTTTGTGTCTTACTGGAACACGTACCTCTATCTAGTTTTTTGCTGCCCATATCTGCACATGTAGTATTACTTTTTTCTCATACAAAGTAATGTGAGGGTTTTCCTACTTTGACACCTGTCAGTACAGTCATCAGGAAAAACAACAGTGCACTTATTCATCTTGTTTTCCTCTGTAGGATGAGTTTGTTTGTGTGGGGAAAAAGGCCTGACTGAGTTGATTGATCTCAAATATTTATCTCTGCTCTTTCTGCAGCATTGGTTCCCCAAGCCAGGTATTCCCTGAACTGTTGAAAGGAAAACTTCACTTTCATCCTTCAGATTGTGTTTCTATATGTTATTTGATAGAAAAGCCGAAAAGAAGAGAGTATAAGCAGCTGATGAGCAGCGTTCTATGCTTTTCTCACGTACTACATCAGTAATCGTGTCCCTTCTTGCTTGCCCCTTATTCATTGTTTTTCTTCATATTTTGTAAAAATGTAACTGTATGTTATTTTAAGAGTCTTGGCATGTTTATCCAGAAGGCATACCACAATAAGACCCCGTCATTATGTTGATGATAGAAAATAACAGTTAAGACTTTTTTCAATAATCAACCATTTCCTTTTATAAATATCTGTTCTGGTTTGTTATCAAAGGCAGTTTGGACTGAAGACTGAAAAATTTCCACATTCTCTGAAATGTAATGATGCCTAGGGATTTGGGGTATGGGGTTAAACAGGGGAGTACAGCTTTGCATTGAGCAATGGAACAGGAATTTTTCCATCTGAAAAATATTGCTGTCATGGATATAAAGGGTAACATTCACATGGCCCAGCACAAGCAATCAATGGCAAAAATATTCATCTCCTTCCACCTTCTTACTTTTGCTGTTCAGTTAGATTATACAACAGATTTATTTGTAGATATCTTTCTTATTTCCAGGCACCTCAGTTCTTTTCCTCAGTGGAATCATGCCTATCACAGATTTTAACCATGACGTGTGGGGATTTGAAGTTAAAAGCTTTCTTTTGTAAAAATCCAGGTCTTGCTCTTGACTCTTGCGCAGTTCTTAGGTTGGGCAATGTCATCATTTCATGAGATGTGACTGGGAAAGCCTCTGTGGGTACCAGCTTCTGGAGCACTTGTTGACTGATCTCTCAGGAATTTGTTGGACTCTGAATTAAATTGCTGATCGGAAGGGAAGATAGCAGCATTGTTCCCAGTGACCTTGGCCGCTTTGGCCCTGGCATGCCTGCTGCTACCAGCAGTAAAATGCCAGTAGTATTTTCCCATGAATGGAAGCTATGAATGCCCACTGTTTCTGTATATTTTCCTGGGTGTCAAAATTTTGGGAGACAGATTTTGCTTGTTTCAAAAATGAGCTGCTCTTTTCTACTGCTTGGCCTTGAGAAATCTAGTTATCATTATGGTTGGGCAGTTTGCTGCAATATCAAAAGTTTTCTACCCAAATGGCTGATTTTGACACTTGTGTTCAAGCTTGGGTACAGCAACCCTCTAAATATGGCTCCTACCACCTGCTCTTCAGGAGGGATTTGGATAAAGCAAATTGCTACGGGAGAAAATTGTGGCAATGTTAAGGCGCTTTTGGTTTGGGCTTTTTTAAAAAGGAAGAAGACCCAGCTGGGAGGAGAAAACTGGATGGGAAGTCTGCAAATGCCAGACAGCACAAGCTATTTACTTCAAGGCGTAATGGCAGCATTTTCTGGTAGTTACCACGTATGCCATTCAAAGACAAGCTCACATGCTGCATGGCATTTAAATGGGACTGCAAATAGCTGTGAAAGGGAGAGGCAGGACTTTGGGTAGTGCATCTGAGCGCAGGAGAGAGAAAAATCCTTACTGCCTTTTTTTTTTTTTTNTTTTTTTTTTTTTTTTTTTTACTTCTTTTTTTGATGTTGCTCTTCTTTGGTGACAGACATAAAAGATAAAATCTGTCAAGCTGAGGTATAGCTTGTTTTGACAGTTGTATATAAAATGCAGTGGACTCGAACTACTATATGAAAACGTGTTGTGAATCTGCTTCCAGGCCTGGAAAAACTGTACAGATGCCAGCACATTGGGAGTTGCCTGCATTCTTGCTTGGTGGCTGGGGTGTGGCCTATATATCTGCATCTTACAGTAGCAGTGCCATTCTGGAGCAATACATTGGATGAAGGTCGTTATAGCCAAAGGAGTACTGTAATTGGAGAAGTATAGTTCTGGGATTATGTAAGGATGGAGCCATTTGCCGTGTAGTCTGATCCAGATTTTTGGTAATCAGTAGGGGGAAGAAGGGCCATTGGAAAGGTGGCAGTTCAGACACCAATGTGAGTGTGAGGTGATCCGCTGAGGCAGACATTGTGTCAGAAACTGGCAGGCGTAGCCAAAATTCTGTACTGGGGATGGCACCATTGCATCAGCTTTGTATCATTGTCCTAATTCCCTACAGAAGACAGATAGTCCTCTCTGCAGCATCCAAAACATGGCTTTTCTTGCTCCAGACTGTGCTGGAGACCTGAAATTGATAAATCCGTGTAGTATCCTTGATCTGACTAATTGTTTGCCCCATGAGATCCTGGCATAAGCCTGCCTTCAGGCAGTTGCTACCGTGTGGGCTTCAGCACCTTGAATCTTGCATCCCTAACCTACATCCCTGTGTCAGGAAGCTGCGTCCTTCACACTGATGCAGGCAGCGTTTCTCTGACATTGTTGTGCAGGGTCCTTGCATGGTTTGAGATGGTGTAGTCCATAGGGAGGGGTGGCAGAGCAGCTCTGAATGAGGTGGAGAGACAGGCTGGATGGCGAGTACCTGCACCAAGACATCTTTCAGATGGCAGGCTGGGTGTGATACAGTGCTGCCTCCTTGTTTCTGAGCGGCTGATGCTTTTGTGATGAAGAAGTGGTCAGCCGACATGCCTGAGTTAAATTGTGAAACCTCCCAGGCCCTTGCACTTTGAGTTTCGTGTGCTGGTAAACACTGGCTGGCCTGTGGTAGAGCTGCCCTTTTGCTAAAGGCATTCAAACCGGTGTAAACCGTGGAAGCAACTTGAATGCCCTTAGTATGTTTTTTTTAATTAACACTGAAAAATCTTTCAGCTTTGGGTAGATTTTAAGGCAAAGAAGTCTTATCTTATGATCAGCTATATTTGGCCTCTAGTACAGCAAGCCAAAGAAATGAACTCAATGACAATTTTGGTACTGAGGCTGTATAATCAGCATATTTTGTGCTACGTGCTTTTTGCTCAGTCCATGATGATTTTGATGTCGTGCTATCCTCAGAATGGTTGATCTTTGATTATTTCTTCTTGATTTGTCTCCTCCTACAGGAATCACAACAAACCTGAAAATAAACTAGCCCTCTGTATGTGTAAGCATTTTTAAAATGTCTAAATTTCAATAAGGACTTGATTTGCATACTGTTCGAAGAAAATTGGTTGGACCTGGTGATTGCAAAATACCAAAGTATTAGGGGATGCTGTCTTTCAAAAACAAAATCAAACTGGTTTATAGCAGCAATCAAATGTGATTTTATGATATAGCCTTTAATTATGTCATTGCTCTCATTCTATCAAACAAACAGTGATAGAAGCAGAATATATTCAGCTGAATGGAGGTGAGAAAAGAGACATAATTTGGAAAGAGATGTTGTTCAAACATGGATAAAAATCACTCTTGCAAGATATTTTCTTTATTATTTGGTGGCTTACATGGCCTAAGTAATTGAAAAATTGTCTAAAATCAATTATGCCTATTACATAAGAGTAACACACCCAGTATAACTAGTTTTAATGAATAAATAGTGACTCAGAAATTGTAGACATAGTTTGAAGGTGTAATATCTTAGGGTGGGATTCAATTTGTCTTACTTGGGTTCTTAAAAGTCAGGGAACTCTGAGCCAGTCCGTGTCTTTCCATATTTTTAAATTATATCTAGTTCCTGTATCAGCTATAATAGCTACAGCTGAGCTTGGTGCTCTGTTCTGGGTATAAGCCAGATAAAGTCCATGCTGAGAAGTCCTCAGTCTCTGTACAAAAGCAGATTTTAAAATGGAGCACTTAGTTTTGTGGCATCAACAAATTCAAGGTGTTGTGCAACTTGGAAAATGTTTTGGTTTCAAGCACCAGTGTTAAAATTGTTCTTTAAGAATACCTTCTAATTACTTAATTATTAGTTATCCTTTGAAACTCAATATTAATGAAGCCTGACTTGGCAGAACCAATGCTTTTATTTTAATATCAACAAACCACGTAGCTGTCAAAATCAGTGGGTCACAAGATCATCCTGACAGCTTCTTCCTGTATATCAAATCAGTGTTGATTGCTGCAATGGCTGCACAAATAACTTAGTCAAAATGCTTCCAGTGTAACATCTTCTAATGTAATTTTAAGAGGTCTGCAAGTCTAGTAGAGGCATTTATAACCTTCTACTCAAATTGGACTCTTGGTTTTCTGGGAAGCGTGACTATGCACTGCAGTGTGGCATTCTTGTGTTCTGGGGGGGCTACTCTGAAGTTTAACTTGTTGTCCGTGACACATGTTCCTTGTCTTCTTGGGAATAATTTTTGAGGAGTATGGGCCTTTAGCTACATGCTGCAATTGCAGGACTACTTTTCTGCCTTTTTTTTTTTTTTTTTTTTTTTTTTAAGGAAAGAGGCATTTCAGTGTGAAGGTTGTTTGTGGATATAGAAGACATTACAGGTTTGGGATGGGCCCAACTCTTGTTGAAGAAAACACCTCGTCATCTATTGCATGCATGACTTGTCTGTAAACTCTCTATATACCCAAACATTTGGACTATGTAGTCCTGCAGATGTCAGTGGCAACTCCAAAATAAGAATAACTTTTGGATTCTTGAGAATTGACTGGAATTTGAAACACAAGTATAAAGCTAGACTCTAGCCTTTATTACAGCACAGTTCTGCTGTATGACACGCAAACATCAAATTTCTGACTTGCAGAAAGGAGGATGTAATTTGTAACTCATATTCCTATTCCTCATATTCATTATTACCTAGGGAACACAAATACTTAACGTTTCAGTGTTGTTATGTTACCTTGGCTAGTTTCCTCCGAATTATTATCACTAGATATACAAATTTGGAAGCAAAATACCATATAGTATTTTAGATAAGGATAATTTTCAGATTCTCTGTTTTTAAGTGACTACTGAAAATTGTATTGCTAAGATACTACTTCTGCTTTTCCATAGGAACAGACTGTTGTTATAAGAATATTGTATAAAATGTAGTTTTCCCAGGGGAATCACTATCATAATTTTCTTCCCTGAGAGAAATTTTCTTTCCCTTTGGTTCATGTACTGTCATTTATTCTCTGCCATTATTTGTTAAATTCTAGAAAAAAGCTTAAACACAAAAGAAGATTTTTTGTAATATCTAATTTTGTTCTCAATAGGGAGACTGAACTTAGTGTTTAAAAGAAAAGAAAACCTATGTTAAAACTAAGTACTTAAATCGTAGGATTTCTGGTGCTGATATACATCCCTCATTCAAGAAAAAAATAATGGGATGATAATGTAAGAGATTCTAAAAGAGCTCCATCCTCTCCTTTGCTCTTTTTACCAAGCACAGCTCATTTTTTCACTACTAATTTCCTTAATTACTGTGGTAATCAGTAGCTTTGCTCTGGATGCATGCAGGTTCCACAGCACTTTTAATTGTGTGCCTGAAGTCCTGCACAGGATTGAGGATGGTCCAGATCCCCAAAGGGTGGTTCATAATTAGCTGGTGATTGAACCTGGTGACCTCTAAGCTCAAATAAATACCATTCCTAGTGTTTGGTTTCTGTATCCAACTGGGACAGAACCTCTCCTTAGGACTGACTGCAGAATTTTGTCTCCTTTTCTAACTTGCATGTGGGTTAATTAATCTGGGCATTTAGAAGAAATCTGCCAAATTTGAACCCATCAGGGAATGTAAGCAGAGGGGGGATCTAGCAGAAGCTCCAAGTTAGTATGGGCTTGAGCAAGTGGTTTGGTTTTTTTTTTTTTGTTTGGGGGTTTTCTTGGAAGACAACTTTGCTGAAAACTTGCAGGCAATTCTTTTGGTTTTGGGTCTCTTCAGTTGTGTAAAAGACATTGTTCTTGTTCATTGCTTTTTCACTCTGAATATACAAAGGAGTTCCATTAGTATAGTCCTACCACCTGCCAAGTAATGGGAATTGATGTGCACATGGTAATGCAGATTTGGAGTGGTTCTTTAGTCACACTGTCTTAGTTGCAAGTGATACGAAAGAAATCCGCTATTAAAATACTTTGTGCCAGATATCATGGGTATACACGCTGTAACGTGAAGTAGGAGATAAAAGACTATCTCTCTCTTTTGCATTTCTGTTTGAAATTTATTTTGTGCTTTTCAATGTGACTCGTTTTGCTTTAGAAAATAAGTATTCCCACAGAATTTAGCTGAAGATTGATTTACACTAGAGGAAACTACTTTAAGATGTTGGATCTGACTTCTTTTGAAGCATAAAGAACTGGCTTTTAAATACTTGTTTCTTTTGAAATCAATACAAGAAAATAATAGTATGAACTAAGTGTTGAATCAACGTTTGCTGGTTTATATTTTTTCCTTTTTTCTTTTTTCTCATACTGCTTACTCTTGCTAGTCCTGATTTTTTGTGTGTGTCCAATTAACTCTGAATTCTTACTCTTATAGGCAGTTACTGGGAAAAGCTTTGGAACCAAAGACTTTCGAGAAGCTCTAGAAAATGGAGTCCTGCTGTGCGAGTAAGTATTCACTTTCCTATATAAAAATCCTTCAGGTTCACATCAGCTGGCCTCTTTCCTTCCTGGCCTTTGCATTTATTTTTTTTAAGTACCAAAAGTATTTTATAGTAAGTAATTTTTTTTTTTTTTGATACCTGTTGTTTGTCATGGGAAGTAAAAACAGCTTTCAGACATTCTCCTTCTAGATCTACATGTTCCATGTGTTGTCCCACACACTTCTTCATGTGATACTGAGAGGATCGTGCGGGTTCTCTGACCAGTTGATTGATTTTATTGTTATTGGTTATAATGGCCATGATATCACAGGGCTTTCTCTTGAGCTTTGCAAGGTGGTGTGGCCATGGCTGGGATCAAAGCACTCGGTTACCCCTACACCCACTGTTGTTTGGGTTTGGTTTTTTGTCCTCCATCCCCAGCCCTTGAGTGTTGGTTCTGTAAATCCTGAAACTAAACTACCAGAGGACTTTACACTCAGAAGTTTTCTTTTTAAAAGTACTACATTTCAGAGGTGAGCTTTATGAAATTGTAAATCAAAGATAACAGTCAGGCATTTGATTTAATGTGTCTATTACTTATTGCTTTCTTGGTTACATTCAAGTATCTCAATAATATGGAATCTATTGGATGTCATTTGGCCTCCTTTATTAAAAGACACTTTTTAAAAACCCCCACAAATCCTATAGGGTGATAAAATTAAATAGTTTGCGTCTCAGCATCACGTAGAAATATGTTGTTACATCTATGCGCACATGCAGTCCAGATTTCAGTACTTTCTGGGCTGACTTGGTTACTGTTTCCAACAGCAAACTCTGACCCTGGCTTGTTTTGGAGCACTTTCTGTAAGAAGCTTCCTTGTGCTTATGTACTGTAGGCTTGGCAGTGATGGGACTTGCCTGGTTTCGTTGCTAGACTGAGTCAGAGGTGTAAAATGTCCACTCGTCAGGTCTCATCCACCTATCTCTAATTGGTTTTGTACTTACTAGGACAGGTTTCCAGGACTGGAAGTGGTGCTAATCCCTTAGTATTTTAAGGAATGGCAGGTGTAAATGTCATTAGAACACTGGTGCAAGAGAAATCTCAGGTAACGACCTGGGATGCTAAAAAAACCCCAAAGCCACAAATCTCAGGGCCACGCTTAAATAAGTTCAGCCAAGTTCTAGAAGTCAGTTCCAGAAAATAGTTATGACAGTTCAGTTCTCTGAACTTTTTTCCTATATATCATTTTTTCCTTCTGTGAATATTACCATGTTTTCTGTCTTTATTTTTCTTCAGACTCTTTGGTCTTCCAGTTTTGTATTGTTAGTTGCCTCTGAAGTAATCTCTGTGGCATGGGGAGTTACTTAATTTTCAATAATATTCTAGAGGTGGACACTATATTTTCATTACTTACATAATTAAATGTTAATGAGTGTGAATGTGGTAATAAAAATGGTTTATACTTTTAATAAAAAGGTATTTCTTCAGGTATGTGTTTAGTAGGATGTATATTGTATTCAGATATAACTTCTAAATAGCGTGTTGAAGAATTGGCCCTTAACTGATATATCCTAATCCTCTGATATCTTCCTTGTTGACACTTACTTAGCAAAAGAATATAAGCCTCCATATGCCAAATGCAAATCAGTTAAATTTATCTGTAATTAATAGTAATGCAAGAAAAACATCCTGTAATTTCTTAGGCTGGGCAGCTTGCCTTAGGAGGCACGCAACTTTCTTTAAAGCAAAAGATTCCTCATTATGTTGTACTAAAGTAGATGTTCTCCTGTGTTATAATCTTAAATTTGACATGCTTGGAGTACAAGGAGGAGTGATTTTCATAGAAGTTCTGTGGAAACAGGAAAGAGCAGATGGCAGAAGTTTTCGGATGTCCAATTTTCACCAAAGACAATATAGCGCAAGATATTAAATAATTGAGACAAACTAGAAAGTACATTGTCCATTTCCTTGGTTCACCTGTGGCATGGCTAATTTGGTGTCCATGGATACATTATCTCTGGAGATTGTATATCTGACTTAAACTGTAGCAGATAAGACCTGTACTTGCACCGCATATTCCTACAGCACTCCAGGTGGTTTGTTTGTCCTACTTGGTGACCAAGTGCACACTGAATGATCAGCAGTTGACAAAATAAAGCATTTTATGTTTTACTAGTTCTCATGTGCATACATTAGAGAAAAACTTTAATGAATGTCTTTCTGATCACATGCTACTTCATGTTCTTCAGTAAAATAAATCAAATCAAAATGATGCATTTGGAAGATTAAAAAAGTAAAAAGGGGAGGAATGCAAAACTTTTTTAGTCCACCTCAACAGATCACTTTTTTTTGGGCGGGGGGGATGTCATCAAATGTGTCTTGTTTACTTAATAGCTTAGTGCAATGGAAATATCTCAGTACCTCCAGTCCTCCTTTTTTTCTTTCTGCATGCACCTAGAAATGTATGCTTCATTCCAGTGTGTAGGGGTAAACTGTTCTTTGTGATTATTACCTAAATACATTTGCCACTTGAGCAAAAAATGCTTTTTCCCCACGTAGATTTTAAACTCCAGGTCTTGTCTCTGCATTGGTGTGGGTACAGCACAAAACCTTGCTGATGCTTCTTGTGGGGTAATGAGTCTGGCCAGACAAGCAGCAACAAGAGGAGGGAACAAGTCAAAAAATCCTCAAAGGTGTATAGGCAAATGAAGTCTCCTGGGTGTCCTGAGGTCCCCGTTCTCTACTGATCCTGTGGTCTAGTGTGTAATTTGGTGAACCATAGTATTTCCCTACCTCTATGATTGAACACCTGGGTTTAAAGGTGCAAGGAACCCTGTGCCTCATCCTCACTGCAGGACAAGGTATGGATTTGGACATGTGTATTCAACAGTGATGTATCTGTCCTATCTTTTCAGCTTAATTACTAATTACATGTAAAGAGTGATACCATGTGCAGTCTCTTCTGACTGACACTGAAAATGACTTGAATTGTTGCACACAGCACACTGGGCTTGGTAGCATTATGAAAACTGAGTTTATTTCTCACCCTTACAGGAATATTAGTGCTTTCACACAGAACTCTGAAAATGAATATTCTGACACATTTTTGACATCTGCTCAGAACCTTTATGTGAAGAAAATCTTTAAATAGGAAATTTTAGTCCAATTAACATCACCACCCATGTAGTAGAAACACAGATCCATTTCTGCCCACGCCTCCTCAGGCATTTTCTTTTCTTTCTCACTTTGCTGTTCCCAGAAATCTTTGTGTGTGTGTGTGTGACTTGTCTCATTTTTGCTTCTACAATCTGTTGTTGCTTGTCACTTCTTGGAAGTGTTAATAGGCTCAACTCAAATTCATTCAAATCACGTTAAGTTAGGACCATATGCGAAGTATTTCTTAATAAGCATTGATGCTCATGCTTAAGTACAGTAAATTATGTAACAGAAAATCATATGACTTTTTTTTTTAGTTTGATTAACAAGATCAAACCTGGTATCATTAAGAAGATCAATCATCTGTCAACTCCAATAGCTGGCTTGGTAAGTAATACCATCTGACATCTGGGGTATTAATCAAGAGATCTTTGTTTTTAATGAATTTTCAAAATTTTAGCTCCATTTTCATTTTTTTGTTTCAAATGGTACCATTGTATGTTGTCTTTAACCACAAAGGATACCTAATCTGTGATTTGGATCTGTAACCTTAATCATCCTGTCACTGCACGAAGCTTCATCATCCCAGATGTATCAAGCACTGGCTCCTGTGCACAAACCTCTGTAGCATTACTTGTCTCTGTTTAAAGGTCACCATCCTATGTTATATTCAGAAGCCATTTCAGATACCCCTTTCTTAGGGAATGGGCAGAGTAGGAAATGTTCTGTGTAGTTATTTTTGGAACCTGTTTCACTCCACCCACAGCAAAGCTTCAGTTGCATTAAAATAACTCTGATGATGCAAAGATCTCTCTTCAGGCTTCAGTTTAGGGATTTGCCAATGTTTTGGCTGTAAATAACATTGTTGTGGGGAGAGGGGGGAGATGTATGTAATCATTTTCACAGGAAATGTAAAAGATTTTCTGCATGCTGTTTGGAAAGTTTGCTGCCCAGAAACTGTAGGATAAGTTTTGTAGCCATTTAGCATCAGAAACCCTTTTGTGGGTAAATGAATTCAAGAATTCTTTCTTATTCATATTTTTCACTATGAAAACCTTGTTGGCTATTCATGTCACTGGGGTGTCGAGGCTATTCAGTCCTGTCACAAGAACTATTGGTCTCACATTAAAAGATCCAAGGTGAACGGGGACGTCTGCATGATTCCTGTAACAAAGGGAAGATCCCACCTTATGATAAATGTGCAGTCTGAACATTAGGGAAAATTACCTGGTTTCTTAGTAGGAGTAGAATGCAAAACTTCTCTAGATACTTTTATTTATATGTTTTATTGGGATGAGCCAACAAAACATTGGCTTTGGCTGGTCAACCATGTACCTCATTAGAGAATAAGTGTAGTTAACTTGGCTGGAGGTCGTAAGATTAGGTTAAATTGCCATGAGTTATTGCACAAGCTGAGAACATGCATTTCCACATCAAATGAATGTAGAAAGTATTAGTTGCCTTTGTCCCAGAAAAGCTCAGGTACTTAGTCTTGCGAATAAGACTGCTGCACATTCTTTTCCTGTGAGGCATACCAAAAAGAATTCAAATGAAAGCAAAATAATTCTGGGGAGGACAGCACAGTTATTTGATCAGCAGTTTGATTGCTTAAGTGGCCTCTGAAGTAGCCATTAGATTCAAACCAGAAAACCATAGGCTAGATTTCATTTTTGTGGTGATTTAAGTGTGGTCTTGAATTATAACTGTAAGCACTCTTGGTTTTATATGCATTTTTTGTTTATTTCCAGATGCAAAAATGTGAAGTATTCATTTGGTGTGTAGTTTATATCTTTCTTGAGTGTATTATTGTTTCTTCAAAGTGTTTCTAGTTCTTACAAGTCTTCAAAAATAAAGGGGCAGAAAGATGACTGATTCTTGTAAATCAGGATCACTCAGTGTTGTTATTGTTAAAATACACCTTAAAGATAGTAATTGAGAGAACTGATGTTTGGTGTTAACCTGTGGAAAAAGTTTTATGTAAATACTGCAGTTCCAGAAGATGACAATTATGAAGGCCATACTGGGAGGGTTTCAGAAGATGGGGCTTATGGTGACAGTAGTGGAAGTCTGGTTTTCCCAGACCTGAGAGGAACCTGCTCAGTTACACCAGCTTTGAAGAGCTCAGGTTTCATCCCAGCATGTAAAATGCAAACTAAAAATTACGGGGTTTGCATCTATAAGAAAGCAGACAGTGATACCTGAGAGGCTCAGGGTACTGGGGTTGAACCACAGGATTTAGAGATGGAAAGAGCTTGCCTAGGGAATTACCTGGTAGTCTTGCTTGCCGTCTTCTGGAAATATTTTTCTTGCTTGTAGGTTGCTTCTCCCACAAATCTGCTTCTAGTGTTTTCTGTGGCTTCATATGTATTATATATACCTCTATGGCTCTCACTTCTGCTGTTCTCAATGTCTTTGAGTCTCACACTAATTGCTCCCCAACAAGCCTTTATGTGATTTAGAAATCACTGTTGGAACAGGGGACTTTACTTTTCTCTCTCCTTTTATTTTTTTAATCTCCTTTTTTTTTTTAATCCAGATGTGAATTTTAATATCAAGAGATGGCAGTGTTTTTTCCTAAAGCATAAAGTGACCTGATCACGTTCCTTCTACACTTCTTCATGGTCCTGTAGACACATGTCCTGAAGTCCATTTCCAAAATGTTTTATGCATTCCTCATTGTGTAATTAGCATCCAATTCTCTCCTGACTTTTCTGATTAAAAGGAAACAAACCCCCTGTGTCTTTGACAGTTTTGTGGCAGTCTCATTATCAGAGGGAAACAAATGCTTTGAAAGACATCTTGTTTCTCTTCCCCTCTTTTCCTCCCCTTTGTTTTTCTTCCCCTCCAGGAATTTCTTTTGGTTTTGTTCCCTAGAGAGTTAATATACTTTATTTCCATATAAGTATGTCATTTAAGCATTGTGTTCACTTCAACTACTTGACAGGCTTTTCTCAGCAGTACAAAAATATGGTGTTGAAGAGATATCTTAGGCTGAGTCTCCGGAAGGGTTTTGTTATATTGTTTCTTTGATTTCATGTTTATTTTAAAAACAAATTGAGTAAAACAGTAAGTGAAGGCCTATGGGAATAATGAAACGTTTTGGTTTATATGGAATATTATATGCAAGAATTTTTTTTATTGAGTTAGGGTAAGGTGCTGCTTCTAATGAAGTCAATGCATTATTGATTTATTATGTCATGTCTACTTTCATGGCACCTTACTTATAATAAAATCTAATAGAGGCTTTATATTAGCAGGATCACCTGCATTCCAAGCATATTTTAGACAACTGAAAGTAAGCCTTAGTTTTACCTTCAGTTTGATTATTCTGCTACCTGGTGATTTTTAGGTGTGGATTGCAGTGGTTCAGGTCTAATCACGATGGAATGGAAAAATAAATACATGTGCTTTGAGGATTAAATACTGACATGAAATTTGACATTCAATTAATGAAAAATGCTTAATTGGTACCAGGAAAGTTTAAAAAAATTGATTAAACTTCTCCCTATTTTGGCATGGGAAGTCTGGGTTGCATCTTGTGTGGGAGGCTTTGTAAGAACTCTCTGGGAAGAAGAGTTAGATTTGGCCTTAACTTGGTATCCCTCTAGCAACTTTTTGTCCAGCCCCGCTGCTCCACGTCTCTCCTGAGGCATGTGCCTGCCCTGGTTTGGGCGAGATCTAGCCGTTGCCTTAGCTGCCTTTGCCTGTTCATTTTGTTCCAGTTGGAAAACTGAACTGCTGGCAGTAAGGCAGGTACCAGAGCGGTTGCAGGGAAACTGTGATCACGACAGGTGGCTGAAGCAATGTTCATGTAGCTCTTACAGTGGTTTCCTGGACAGGGAGGGTGCCAGCTGCCGGGTGCAAAGGACTAACTCCAGCAGTAGTTGCAGAGACTTGCCGCTTGCAGCAGGTTGATTTTTTAACAACACATGGCAGATTTTGAAGACAGTGATGTTCCCATAGATTTCCTGAAGAGAGTTAATTGTGAGGTGTCTGTTGGTTTGTTTGCTTTAATTTTGGCCATTTTAAAAAAATTTAGAATCTTTGCACTAGGATAGTTTCTGGAAAATTAAAATTTAATTTCTGATTATATTTCAAACTGTCTAAAATACAGAGTTTGTGTATGAGCAATGCATATGTTTTTCCCAGTACAGCAGAGAGGCAAGCAGTTCCTGAAGCCCTCAGACATTTCTGTGGGATAAGAGAAGGGTAACAGAAAGGTCAGGGGATTTTGGAAGCTGAGATTTCCTTATGAACAGTAGAGAAAGTGCAGACTGCACTTTACCACTTAAAAATCCACTTTTTCTGGTCCATACTTGTGTGGAAGAGAGATGGTGCTTAAAGAGAATTACTCAGATTGATAAATCTTGCTGGTTCAGATCCTGCAAAATGATTTTGCTTAGAATTCTTGGGGAATAGGGATGGTGAAAATAAAATTAATTTTTAACAAAAGCAACACCCCCAAAAGGAAAATTTTTTTATCTCAAAAAATACAGAGTTTTCAGCTTTAATCCCAGCATGTTGAGATGGTTTGAATATAATCATGTGAGGGGGAGGACTTTGTGGCTTAACATATCTTCCAACAGGGCTTTGCTGAGCAGTTTGAGGTGCGTCTCTGGCTGCAGCACCATTGTTGCCCAGAAACCTCCTGTTTTCAACTCAGTTGGCTGAACACAGAGAATCCTAAACTGGAATGAAAGTCACAAGACCCCGTGAGACAGTGGGAAGATGAATGAGTTATGTATAGTTTATGCAGGCTGAACGTATCTGTCAGAATAATACATGGCTTGTTGCTCAGGAGGAATAAGTGTACACCCTTCAGCAAGGCAGACTTGCAGTTAAGGTATGTTTCTGACTGAGAGCAGGTGAAACAAATTCAGAGGTAAGGGTCAGTATCTCCTTTGGAGAGGGATAGCAAATGGAAATCTTGCTTATACCAGTTTTTTCTTGCAATATACCAATTTGGTCTTCTAAGACCATCTATTTTTGCTTGCAGCTCCTGCATGGTGGAAGTGCAACACTTTGTGCTGTTGTTGGGAAGCCTTTTCTCACATCAGAGACATGAGGGCTGTGACTGTACAACAGGACAGAATAGAAAGCTGTTGGGTTTTTCAGAGTTGTAAGTGAAATGTCATTAGCACTTTTGTTTCAAGTTGGTCTGTGACTTCAAACAAGTCGAGATGTTGCTAACTCAGTCTCAGCATGAGTGCTGGATGAACATTAGTACAAAATGTCATCTTCATAAAGTTCTTCAGCTGTGGTAGAGGGCTTTTTTATGAATTTTTGTTTCCCTTACACACACACACACACACACACACACACACACAAAGCTGCACATCTCTAGGCAGTCCCAGGTTTGAACATGCTTATCTGAAATACTGTAGAGTGGGACTTTTTTTTTAGTGTTTTTCTAGGGTTCCTTTAGAGTGGAGAGCATCTTAATGCTTTTCCATGCAGGTTTTTTCAAACATTTATTTTTCTTATTCAACAGGAAACATATCCTTCTGACAACTGCTACTCAAACATCATTACTTCTCTTTAATGCAATATAATATAAAACCACTGCATTCTATAATGTGCTTATTTAATGTATCACAAGGTATTAATACCACTTGCACCAAGACAACCACCTGAAACAGTGTTACTTAGATCGTTGGCATGTACCTTCTACACCAGGAAAGTAGGGAATAATAAAGGTAACGAGAGAAATATGATAGAAAGCTATACTAAAATTAAAGGAGAGATAAAGAAAGGGCTGGAAAACATAAAAAATAAAAATATTTTTCTGTGCCTTTGTGCCTAACACTTTGCAAACCATGGAACCGCCCTGGTACTTCCTTATCTCTTCTCATCAAGGAGAGGTAGCCAAAATTTCCTTTTCTGTGGGAAAATTTTTTTGATAGGGTGCTGAGGGGTTTTTGTGTTTGGGTTTTTTTGTGATTTTTTTTTCTTGTGTTGCAGGGGAATGGCATGCAGATGACATTTTGACTTTCTTATAGAACACTTTAAAAACAGTTTTTCAGGTAGAATCCACACTTGCACAGATTATTTCAGTTGCATGTTTTGTTTAGGACTTAGCTACAAAGTTCCTTCTCTAGATTACTTAGAATCAAATTAGTTGTGTTTTCCACTTACATTTTAAAAAATCTGACGTTATATGAGAGGTTTTAATTTGATTTTAAATGAATACTTTTTTCCTCAAAGCACCTCTACTTCCAAAGTTCATTCCTTTATGATATTTTCTCTTGCTGTTCACCTCCTTTTCTTTGGTATAGCCTTTATACTTTATATTGCTCCATCCTTTCTGTCTTCTTGCATTATAAATATTTTTTAATAGTTATTTTTTAATCTTGAACTCCTGCTCTGTGAATTTGACTCGTATGGGCTACAATAGTATCTTGTCTGCTATGAGAAATAGAGTATAAGAAAACTTCTTCCCTTTTTCCGATCCTCATGAAAAATAAGGAAAGACAAATACCCAAATACATGGACTAAGTTATATAAAAGCTGCTGTTTGCTTTGCTTCACTACCAAACATCAAAAAATATAGACTTAAATCTTCTGGTTCTGCAGCAATTAAGTGTCCAAAAATGGTCATAAGAAAAGCCTCATAAATTTTGGTCAAGATCTGACTAATGAACTGGTAAGCATTTGGTGTGCTCTGTTTGCTTGTGTGACTTCTGTTTTGGAGGGGGGTGGTTCAGTGAAGAGGGAGTAATACTGAACGAGAGGGAGTAGTACTGAGTGATGTGGAGCGTTGCCATTTCTTCTGAAGGTGTAAGTCACCGTTTGAAGAGTAACAGAACATACCACAGCTAACGTGGTGGCTGGGGGCTCTGCCTTCAGTCCTGCCTCCATCACCCTCTCTCGTGGCTGATCTGGGTCATGGGGCTTTGCTTTGTCAGTGGCCTGTACATTCAGAGGTACAGGGTGAGTGCTTATGAAGCCCTGCTAAGAGTGAAGCTATGTAAGTCCTATTTAATCTAATTCACCTGGAAGTTGATTAGTCTGGTATTGTTTTTCATACGGCAAGGCACAAAATGATAAATTTTTTTCTTTTTCTGAGAAGTAGATTTTTTTCTTTTTCTGAGAAGTTTTTAATTTCAATGTGTAAACAAAAATAAAGGGCATCGTTGCCTGTTTCCTGGATGAGTATGCTCGGCAAGTTGTTGGGACATTCAGAAAAACAAGTATTTTAAGAGACTTTTTACTTGGCATCATCCTTACTTACATGAGTGGAAATTTTTGTTTTGCAATAGCAGTTGGTGTTTCTTATGCCTGAACTTCAATATATTTAAAACTGGAGAGGAAGAAAGTGAAAGACCAAACTGATGGTCTGCGTCAAATATGCTCTCCTTTAAAAGGTAGTTTATATATTTAATGCAGGCTCAGGAGCACTCTGGATGACAGAAACAAGGCCAGGTTCCTCTTTATAGTAGTAGTTCTTGCTCAATATCCTTCTTATGCTGCAGGTAACAAAACTTCTCAAAACTCTTATTTTTCTTTTTCTTGTGGGAAGCAAGAGATTTGTGGGAAAAGGGAAACACTGTACTCATCTTTGAAAAAGGTAGAGATGCAGACCGTGGGAACTACTGACCTGTCAGCCTCACCTCTGTGCCTGAGATCATGGAACAGACCCTCCAAGAAGCCCTTCTAAGGCACGTGGAGAACAGGGAGGTGATTCAAGACAACTATCATGGCTTCATCAAGGGCAAGTCCTGCCTGACCAACGCCTTGCCCTTCTGTGATGGAGTGACTCTGTCAGTGGACAAGGGAAGGGATGCAGATGCCATCTACCTGGGCTTCTGTAAAGCCTTTGACACAGCCCCCACAACTTCCTCCTCTCTAAATTGGAGTGAGATGGAGTCAGTGGGTGGACTGTCTGGTGGAGAGGGAATTGGTTGGACAGTTGGACGAAGAGGGTAGTGGTCAATAGCTCATGTCCAGAGGGAGATTAGTGGCAAGAGATGTCCTGTAGATGTTCTTGTTTGGAGCAGTTCTGTTTAATGTCTTCATCAATGACACAAAGGGATCAAGTGCACCTTCAGCACATTTGCAGATGACACCAGACTGAGTGGTGCAGTTGACAAACCAGAAGGATGGGATGTCATCCAGAGGGAACTGGACAAACTCGAGAAGTGGGCCCATGGGAATCTCATGAGGTTTAACAAGAGTAAGTGCAAGGTGCTGCAGCTGGGTTGGGGAAACCCCCCAGTATCAATGCAGGATAGGAAATGAGAACAGCCCTGCCCAGAAGGACTCGGGGGTGCTGGTTGGTGGATGAGAGGCTGGACATGGCCCAGCACTGTGCACTCACAGCCCAGAAAGCCAAACGTGTCCTGGGCTGCATCCAAAGCAGCGTGGGCAGCAGGGAGAGGGAGGGGATTCTGCCCCTCTGCTCTGCTCTGGTGAGACCCCACCTGCAGTGCTGCATCCAGCTCTGGGGTCCCGGCAGAGGAAGGACAGGGACCTGTTGGAGTGAGTCGAGAGGAGGGCCATGAAAATGGTCAGAGGTGGGAACACCTCTCCTATGAAGACAGGTTGAGAGAGTTGGGGTTATTCAGTCTGAAAAGAGAAGGTTCTGGATTTCAATATTTAAAGGGAGGTTATAATTATAAGAAAGATAAGGACAAACTTTTAGAAGGGCCTGTTGTGATAGGACAAGGGGTAATGGTTTTAAACAAAAAGAGGATAGATTTAGACTAGATGTAAAGAAGAAATTCTTTACTGTGAGATTAGTGAGACACTGGAATAGGTTATCCAGAGAGCTAGTGGATGCCTCATCCCTGAGAACATTCAAGGTCTAGTTGGATGGGGCTCTGAGCAACCTGATGTAGTTGAAGATGTCACTGTTCACTGCAGGGAGGTTGGATTAGATTGTCTTTAAGGTCTCTTCCAACCCAACCCATTGTATCATCCCATGTTATTAGTATGAGAAAATATATTTTCTCTTGGGAATTGACACAGTATGGTATTTCAAATGTAGCCATCAAACAAAGTGTTAAATTTCTTACTTAATGAATTTCAGTAAGATTATTGTCAGTGCTCCAAAAAATGCAATTGGAACTTAGTGACTGTGTTTCCATTGGCAACAGCAACTTCTGAATTTTACATTACTTCAGATTCCTAAGCAGATGTTTCTACAGGTTTGGGAACATGACAGCCACAGTAACTGTGGAATGAAAATTCTGATTAAGAAAACCTCAGCAAACCAAGTTACTACTTTTTTTCAGTCTCTGTAAATTTTTGAAGCATTTTAGAAACCTGATTTTTAAGTTCTTAAATTTAAGAAAAGTCTTGCTTCTTTTTATGTAAGAAGTTTTTAATGTGTCAGATCTTGGCATACTTCACAAAGATCTCTTTACCATTGTTTCAGTTCTATACCTGATAGTAGAGTGTGGTTAGTGAGAGTTTTAGTGGCTTTATTGCTGAGGTTAATCAGCAAGTCACAGTAGGATAGGGATGGAATCTTGACTTTCAGTCCAGTTTTCTCATCAGTTGCACTGTAAACCAAAAAAAGGGAAAATTAGCAAATATCAGGAGTAATGCAAGACCTGATAGGAATGTACATGGAACTATAAATCACTTTTTGTCCTCTTTCTGCTGTCTTATGGGAAAGAGGAATGTGGTCTGTATGGAAATACCTCTGTTAGACAATTAAGAAAAAAGGGTTGTGTGCTAGAAAGGAAGTATGGTTATTAATAGTGAGAGATGACATTGTTCTGTAGTCTTTCAATGCCTGATAGTGGGAGTATGTAATCTCGGCAGTGGTTTACTGATGTTTTGTGCCCTTCTGCTTGAAAACATATGGTACATTTCACCCTTAGCTCTGAATTTCCTTTAATTGTTTTCTGTTGCTGCCTAAACACTTTGAAATGTAGGGTGTGGGGAAAGAGGAGGATGATGCAAACTCTTTGTGACATTTTTAGTAGCTGCTCAAGACATCGATCAGACAGAATGAAACACAGACACTGGGTTGAACTGGATGGGTTTTAGGTGGGTGATGGTGAAGTGAAATGTAACTGGCAGATGTAAATGGGGAGAAATTGTATGGATGCAGACCCCAAGAAATGGTGGTTCAGCTACATGCCCTGACCTCTTGTCAGGGGACAGTAAATACCGACCTCTGTGAATCAGAAGCAGTGTTTTGGGATGCTTTAAATGAGATCAAGTCTTTCAAATCGATGCTTTTAGTGTGTTACTGGGACGAGATGTCAAAATGCTATTTAATTATTAATTTTTAAAAATCTTGTCAATTGACTGTAAAGTAATGTGATTGGCAGCAAGAACTTTCTAATATGGAAAATTTCCATCTCTCCCCCTGCTCTAAACCAAAGCTCTGTAAAAGTATGACACTTTTTGCTTCAGCTTGCCATCACTTAACAAAATACCTAAATAGGGTTACCAAATGAACTGCAAAAAATTTCCATTTATCACTTCAATTAGATGTAATCTGTGGTATACTCTGTCATTTGTATGCTATTTTTATTTTCTGAAGTAACTGATGACTGTTTCTGTGTTTGCAAAGAAACATTCCTTCCTAACTGGAAAAAAAAAGTCAACCATGTAGAAGTACACACCTTAAGTCATACTTGTGACATTCATAATCTGATTTCTCTTGCCTTTGCCAAGGAAGTGCAGATTTGAGATTCCTTGCAGCAGTCTGTGTTTATTTGTGTTAAAGCTTCATAAGCTGGACACTACAGTACTTTTTTTTTTTCTCCTCCTTCTGGCATGTCAGGTATTTATCAATGTGAAGTGTTTAAAACTCACGGCAGTTTTCAAAGAAAGTAGGTGTTAGTCGCAGGGGTGATCATTTTTCTGTGGTGTCAGTGGTGGAGCTGTGCAGCTCTGCTATTTACCCTTGTGTTTGGTGCACAATCCTCATACCACATCTTCTAACGCCTGTCTGAACACCTCCGCGCCCATGTGTCTGTGCTGAATCACCCTCCTCCAGCGAGGTATGTGAAAGAACTATTAACTACAACACCAACAACAAGCGCTGCCAAATGCAGCGTGCTGAGCTGCCTCAGCTGGGGTGGCCAAGCTTGCTTTCTGCAGGCTGTGAGGATGGGGAAAGGGGCATGAGGAAGCCTGGCGCTGATGGGAGGGGTTCAGGTGGCCTCCGAGGCAGGTCATCTCCAAACCCACTCATTGATCCAGTGTGCTGGGAAAGCTTCTCTACAGCGTAGGATAAGCCCATGTAAGGCAGCAAGGATTAAATAGAGCACTAGGATGCTACTCCTGTGAAGAAACAAAAGATGTCTGGCTCTTGAAGGAAGAAAAGTTAAAGAAAACTTCCAAATTCTCTTGGAAAGAACGAAATCTGAAAATCAGAGGCTACATGAATTGAGGGTCTGAGGCTTTGTTTCAAGCCCCATGTATAGAGAGGCTGAATTTCTCCTTTATCAAGTGGTTAACCTGTGTGAGCAAAACAAAAAAACTTAGGTATACAAATTAAAAAAAAAAAAATGGGGGTGGAGGAGGAAAGCAAGCTCTGCGAAAACTTTGTGTTTCAAGAACAAGAGGTCTTTACTTCTTTTATTACTCATTAGGCTTCAGGGGAGTTTCACCTTTAAGTGGATTACTGTCATTCCAGTTCTGTGTAGTGGGGTGACTTGGCACTGGAGTATTTAGCACACTTCTCCTGCAGAGTCTGTTTTGTATAAACTGTTCAGGGTGTAAAGCATATCACTTGATTTTTGTTATTTTTTTTTTCCTTGACTTTGACTGGAATGCAATCAACTGGTGGGAAAGTTGAGGCTTGTCTAAACAAGGAAATAGCCCAGGATGGTTGTTCCATACCGGCTTTCCAAACCTATGCTTTCCTTACTATACAAATGCCTGGGAGTGGGTGAGCTCTATTAACAAGGCTTGTCTGCCAACACACTGTACTTTTGCCCTTCTCCATTCCAGGTGGCCTTATTTGGCAGCAGTGGCATCCCAGAAACACACCTGCAGTTTACAACCTGACATTCACTCTCTTACCAATAAAAGGCTCATTTGGTACACATTGTTGCTGTGGTACACATTGTTGCTGTGATAGATGGCTGTAATGTCATAGTGAAGGTTGTGCTGTAGCATGGAAAGAGATAGGGGCCTGGGAGGCATTTCGAGTCACTGAAGACAGTTGGTCCTTTCTTATGTCAAACACCTTACAAGCTGTCAACTCAAAAGTCCTGTTTTAAAAAACCAACATTACACGTTAATTTCTCTTTTGTGTTTTCCTTAATCCAGTTACTCCTGTTGTGAAGAAACTGTGGAGCTCAGTGCTCATAGAGATTGCAGACAATGAGCTGGGCTTGGCAGAGATGTCTGCTGCTGGCCACTACACATGGTGGTGGGCAGTGCCAGGGGCTGAGTAACAGATTCTGGGGAAGATCCTTCAACACAAACCTTCGTCTTACAGAGGTCTGTGACCAGCTGCAGTCTCTGCAGATGAAATTGGGGTTTGCAGGTCAGATGGACCTTTTTTTCCAAAATCAGAGTGATTCTTTACCTAAGGTTGCTTCAAAATGTGGTTTCCATAATGGTGAAGGGGAATGTTCCTCTTTGTGGCTGATCTACAGTTATTGATACTGGCAGCACCAAGGTAACAGGAAAGTTTGTGCAGAAAGTCTCATTCCTGCATTCTCGCAGCAGGAGCACCTGCTTTTTAAGAGGAAAACTGGAAGTGAATCACTAAAGATTTAGTATCTGTAATCATGCATAGAGCTGGGGCAGGGAATCCCTGTGTCAAGGATCACAGTAATTTATTATTTTACCCAGTGTGGAAACGCAATGAAGGGTGCACAGAGGGGAGTGGCAAAGCAATTAGCACAGTTTCTGATCTTTGGCCAACACAGTGCTCTGTGTACTCTGTTATAGGTGGGATAATTTACCAGGCAGAAGCCCTGAGGTCACTCTAAGTCAAATTATGTCTGCAGGATGATTGTTTTAATTACTATTTTTACTTTTGGTCCCAAAAAAGGAGGAAAAGAGCAGTTTAGGTATTCTATCCGCTCCTCCTTCTGTTTTCAGTTCAAGGTTGAGGCCATTGGCCTTCAGAGAAATTCAGAGAGCTGTGGGAGCTGGGATCGCAACCTACAGATTCAATGAGTGGGTGATGGGCACCGAGCATCCTGACATTCAAGGCCAAGGTGGTAATGGGGAGTTCCTGGCTCTCAGGCCTGTGGTCAGACCACATGGTTGGTGCTCAGCCCTATTCCCTCCTATTCTCTCATCCCTTCTGCCCCCACCTGCACCCGCAGCCAGAGCTAATAACCGAAACGTAGCTCCAAGGAAGAGCAAGTCACCCAACTTGTTCAGCGAGCTCCTGCTGTAGGTTTCTTTCCTTTTACCCCACCTCTGAATATAAACAATGTGTAGCTGTGCAGTGATGCTGCTGCCAAATGGAGCTCTAAATTCTGTATTAAACTGATTTGAGCCAATGTGAGTGGACAGCATAATGCTGTGCCTATGAAAAATACTTTCTACTTTGAAAAAATACCAGTTTATTTAAATGGAAATCGCCCTTGCATAAGTGAATGAGGGTGCCACTAAAGAGGGCTTGTCATGAATGCAGCATTGAAGGAGACACACTGTAAGCTTTCAAGATGACTAAATGTCTTCACAAATGCAATACTAAGAAAAATGCCTGTTAAATATGATCTCGTCAGATGATTTTCAGATTTCTGTAGCCAAAAAAATGCATCAGTCTCTCTTCCTAAAATGTCAAAAGTTTTAGTTGCTAGGCACTATAGGTACTTGGTGGATTTTGATTTTTTTTTTTTTTTGGAAGCCTGGAAACTGAAAACAACTACTGGCACCAAGTCATGGTCTGCATGATGCTGTAACACTTCAGTGCCAATATGCTTCATGCTACAAGCATAAGGTACCATCCCCTTCATACTCTGAAAATAACCCCTTCAAACCCTCCCCAGAACCCACAAAAAAGCTGCCCAACTGTCCTCCCCTCAATCTAGAGCTTAAATAGCAGTTGAAATAAGGGTTTTGACTGAAGCAGTAGGTATTTGCATCAGAATAGGAGACAACCTGGAGTACTGTCTTCATCTACTGGCTGATACATCCAGGAAAAACAGAAAAACACCATGTTAATCAAATTGTTTTTCTCCCAGTTGCCAAGTGACTTGAAAGATGTGCCATAACTTGTATGCCTATGAGATCTCTCACTGTGTTTTTGTGCATATGTAGGGCTTCAGAGAAACAGTTAACTAGGGAGAAGGTTTACCACACAGCATGACTGCACCCTAAAGAAAGCAGATGTATTTACCCACTATTAATATTCCTGTCCCACCCAGATAATCATGATAATGAGGGATTTATTTTTTTAATAAAATTGCAGCTCAGTTACACAAGATGAATTTAGTGCGATGTTGCATTGCATGTAAGTAGTCAAAATGAGATGGTATTTACACGTTCTTATGTGGAGACCTCTTTTAATTAACTTTCACTTTAGAGATTTTAAAAATTCTTTTTCTATTTTACATACTGTATGCCCCTTTTCAAGTGGGTGGCTTTGAGGCTTTTTTCCTATTTAAGGTCAACCTTTTCTTGATCCTTTTTGCATCTTTTGTCTTTTGTCTCACTTTCCTGTTGCTCATGCTAATTTATTTTTTCTGGTTTGGAAGTGCTCTTTTTCCTCTGTTGTTCAGGTGTTGGGGAACCTCTGTACTTCACCACCACCAGCACACTGTCTTTCTTTTTAAGTTCTTGCCAAGGTGACATACATTAGGAGCTGATCACAGGTGCAACACAGAACCACTGCCCACTGCCTTGATTTTTTTTTAAATTGCTCATTAAAATTGTTATTTTTTTTAAACGAATGTATCCATTTTCTTGTGTTTCCTAATACAATGACTGGCTGGTTTCTTCTTTGCGGTCTTGAGGACAGTGATCGGGTTGAGGAACTCTGCAGTGGTGGCCCTGCTCTTTCCACCCCATTCAGCTCCTGGAGGCACAGAGCTCTGGCACAGCCTCCCTGCCCCTGGCCTAGGAGCAGAAGCAGCTTTGAGGACCAGCAAGGAAGGACAGGAAAGACTCAGCTCTTTCCTCTCCTCATGTCCATGGGGTTGCAGCAGTGAGAAAGGCAGCCCTGCTCTGCTAGGGTGCTGGAGAGAGGGTGTGGACCACAGTCTCATTTTCAATATTTGGATGGCATCTTGGCTCCTTCAAAGCATTGGTTAGAGGGAGATGCTTTAACAGCAGGCAGAGGGAAGGTTTTGTGTCTAGTGATGCCCTGGGGGGACCAGAAAGGCAGGTGCAGAGCTGAAAGTGTGCAGTATTGTTTGTCATTTCCCCGAACAGCAGTATTTAAGAGCCAGCTTGTGAATGACCTGCTTCCCACTGGCAGCTCTGTCTCTCCTGTATTATGACTTTACAGAGCGTTTGGGTGCGGTTCACTTTGAAGTTTGAGGCAAAAATGAAATACTGAAGGGTAATAGCTCTATCTAGCCAGTGTTGTACACTGTGCATTTAATATAAGTCTGTACAGCAGCACGTGGAAAACTCAAGCCATGCTGGGAACATTTGAAATGCTCTGCTGTTCCACCATGCACACCATTTGGGGAAAAAAACCAGCCCTTCCCACAGTCTCATTCCAACCTCCTCACCCCCTCTCACCAAAACACTTGGAAGTAGTAATAGCATACCAGAAATGAATTACATTTGAATTTTGTGGTTTAGACTTCAGGCTTTATTTTTGTTGTGATTTAAAACCTGTAATTCTATGATGCTAATTCCAACTTCAGATGCTCAGGGAAATGCACTGATTGAGTTCTATAAATAACATGAACAAAAATAAATTAGATGATTTTATCCCTGTTAGTTCAGGAGCTTTCTCTATTATTGGTCAGAACCTTATGTTTTCTGCAAAAATATGTTTGATCTGCCTGATGATGAATCCTTGCTTTTGGACCAGGCAGCTCTTCTTTCCTCTTCTGGCTTTGCTTCTCTTGCGCTGATAGGTGGCACCAGTATTGCCTCTCGTGCTCCATTTTATTGGTATAATGGAATCAATTTATCCAGTTTTCATTGTCTTAAGTCCCTCAACATCATAATTCTCTTTCTCTGCAACTTTGCTAATTTGAATATTTCTTAAATTTAAATGGTCTGCCCTTGTTTCGAGGGATTGGGAACACCTTGGTGGCAGAGGAGGGTGGTAGACACAAGTATGAACCGCTTTTTCTTAAGCACATCTCTTCAATGATTTTTGCCACCTGGAGAGAGGTCTGATGTGTTGTGCTTCTCCAGGCTTTTGAGTCCTGGATATTTAAAAAGAACTATTTTTGTGAAGTGTGATGAGATTCAGATCGCAGCATATCCTGTAAAGCTGAAGTGACAATGACCATTAGTCTTAAAGGACAGTCACATTGGTAAAAGGAATAGTGTAATGGTTTCTATATTTGAGTGCATTAATCACAGAAAAATGTTCCTGTTCACATTTCTAATGATAAATCTAATTGCAAGGTTGCTAACTTGTCATTTTTTTCCCTACTAATTTCTGTGGTGCTATTTAAAATTCATCCTCACATTTATTATTCTGGTAGAGTTTAAAATGGCTGCTAGCTATTTTGAGACCTGTAGCTTTGCTGACTTACTGTGATGATTAGGATGGTCAAGAATAACTTTGCAAGGACAGTATTTAGAAGTGCTGATTTGTTTAAATGATACCTTTTTGTGTCAATATCCAAACCTGAGAAATATCCTATTGGGTGTAATCTCTTGATGCTCTGGGGGTCATTTCCAGGCCCTGACTGCAGAAGAGCTGGTGTTGGGGCAGTAACGTGTGAGATGGCAGGTGTGACCAAACTTCTGGCTTGGGAGCTGGGGGGAAGGAGATTTGAACCATGGCTCATCCTGCACGTGAGCACTGTGACTGTGTTCTGCCCTCCACGTTATCTCCCCCTGCCTCTGACCCCGTGCCTGAAGGTCTTGGCTCTTGTCAGCAGTGATGTTCTCAGGGCCTGTTAAGTGCTATTTATACGAAGGTTTATGCTTGATAGGTTCAATTGCCGAGACACCTTCAAAATTAATTCTCTCATGTGCCAACAGGTTGATGGTTGTGCAGCCAAGCATCCACATGAGCAACTGCTCTGCTTTGTTTTTGTTGCTCTCAGGGTGTAGACGACATCTGTTTTTCTAAATCTGACTCTTCTTCCTTGTTTACCTGCACGGTGTGCTCATTTGCAGCACTTCAGTTGACATTACCCATGGGTTTGGGAGTTGCTCTGAGTTTTGGTGATTGGTCAGACCAATCAGACCATGTTGCCTTCACTGGCATTGATGTCACTTTAGTTCATGCCTTGCAGTTACTCTTTCTTTCTGCTCTGATGCTTTCTTCTTGTGCCTTCCTGCCAGTTTGTTAGACTCCCTATACCCCTGAACACTGACTTGATAGTTGTTTAAGAAGTAGTTCTTCTTCTTGCAAGGGGTCTGTAGCTTGTGGCTTTGTTTCATCCGTGTGGAAAATGTCTTTTCAAGTCTTTTGGGTTTTGTTATTAATGTGACACTCAAATATTATTTGAATGAAGTAGACACACCTATCCAGCTTTCCCTATTTTGCATGGAAAGAAAAAAGGGGCATTGCATGTAAAGGAAAAGTAAATGGCCCTTCTGAGGCTGCACGAAACTCTTCCCTGGCCACATATGCGGGCAACCCACTGGGCACTGCAGGGGCCACTGCACGTGCATAGGCAAGGTTTCCTGTCCTCCACCCGTCCCAGCCCCCTCCTCTCATCTGCCACCACATCGTGTCCCCCACGTTTGCCACCACGTGACAGCCCCCACCGTGGCACATGGGGCATAACCTTCTCGGTGTGAGACACTTGGGGTCTTTCAGATCTAGTGACGCGGAGCCCGCAGCCTGCATGGGGAATACCTTGTTCAAATATTTCCCTTGAATGGAGCCATGTTTACAGACTGATAAGGAATACTAGAATTCCAGGGACCTTCAAAATAGAAGGTTGTGGTGATTCTTGGGTTTGTTTTACTTTCTAAAGTCTATATTAGAAGCAGCTGTTATTTTCTTTGTAGACTGGTTTTTTGAAAATAAATTTCAAATGAAGGAATAACTGTTACATCCAGTGATTATGTGTCAAAAAAAAGTTTAAAGTGTATTGAATTGTTAAAGCAGAGGTTTTCCATACTGTGAAGCTCTGATACCAGTACCTTGACTTCCAAACCCATAATGACAGGGCTGTGCGTAGCTTATGAATTAAGTAACTTTGTGTACCTTTTCCTTTGGCTTCCAGCTGAAGGGAGCAAGTGCGCAAGAGGGCACATTCTTTTGTTGTTGATAGCATTCCGCCTTAACGAGAAGGAATTTCTTGCCTATTGCCCACTGTTTATGAAGTGGAAAGAGATCACAAGTTGTATAATCTCTCTCTATATTGTTAGATTTATTCTTTTTCAGCATTTCTCTCCCGGGTCAGTTGATCCTGCAGCAGGTGCAGTGAGTGGGTGCTGCACCTATATTTTGTTACAGATCGGTGTGAGGTCATGGAGGAGTGGGGGGAGGCAGGAAGGGGAGGAACTCGAAGGAGAGAAACCCCCCCAAGTAAGGCAGCAGCAGCCTTGAATACAGTTTGGTTTCTGTCTCTCCGGAGCTTTGCTCAGCAACCAAACCCAGACTCCAGGTGCAGTATTCCCTCATCAGTCTGTGAGCATAGAAACGGCGCGTCCCTCCTCTTCTTCCTCCTCTGCCAAGAGTTTCTGGGTGGTGAATGTCAGTAGCTGGAGTTATTTTTAAAGGCAAGAGGTGAGGCTTGTCGTGCAGAGCTAGGAAGAGGGCGTTTGTTTGCTGAGCAGAGCTGACATCAAAGTGGAGATTGCTGCCTACTGGCTCACCGCTGCCTTATGCCAGGTAATCTTTAACATACCCCTCAGTCCCCGAGACCCAGCCTGCCTGTGTGCATGAGAAACGAGCAGCGTTTATGATCCAGGAGATTGCTTTTTCAGTATTATTTATGTGAGCTGGACTTTGACATTTAAAGGCTCGCAGTAATCATCTTGCAAAACCTGCTTAGTGCTCTTAACTAAGCAACTGCTTTCTGCTTCTCTTTGCAGGATAATATAAATGTTTTTCTGAAAGCGTGCGAAAATATTGGACTGAAAGAAGCTCAGCTTTTTCACCCAGGAGATCTTCAGGATTTGTCCAATCGAGTTACAGTCAAGTGAGTTTTGTGTGTTTATTTTCTCCTTTCCCTTCTCCAGCTAAGCTCTTTCACGGTCTTTTTTTTTTTTTTTTTCCTTTTTTCGTTTTTGTTTTTTCCCGTTCTTTTTTTTTTTTTTTTAATGTTTGCCTATGGAAAATTCTTTTAATCTGGTACGAGCAGTTCTGAATACTGTGGTGAGGGTTTCAGCCTTGTTAAGAGTAGTAGATAAGATTTGCAGAAATGTAATTTAAAAAATGAAGTATTATAATACTTACCTTACAAGCAAACTAATTGTTAATGAATATTTACAACATTTAATATGAGATGGAAACTGTTCAGCTTATTTTAGACTTAGATCAGAGTTAACTGTAAATGGTATTGAAAGCATCACTTCTCTTTGTGCTTTGTGATTACCGATGTAAAATCCGAAAGGCTGAGATGGTACTTCTGTTACTTATCCAAATGGATTTGTGGCTTAGGTACAGTGTTACTAAAGGATCGCTGGTCTTGCCACTCCAAATATTAATCAGATGTTTGTTTCTGAATGTCACATCCCCTGTCAAGGGGACTGTGTGTGTGTGTGTGTGAGTAGAAATTAAGTACTGAATTGCACAAAGGGTAATTATAATGTTTACGGAGAAGAGAATTTTCCTGTGAAATAGCAGTGGTTTGGTTTTGAAATATAATTAGTGGATTTTCATATTCCAGGACTGCTGTGTCTCTTAATAAGAATTTTATTACCAGTTTCTGAGAGATTAAGGTGGAACTTTACTGTATAGACAGGTGTTTTAAGCTAAATCAGTCAAAGCAAAAATTGTCCTAGGGCATCATGATTTGTTACAGTATAAATTATTTTATTACGTCGGTACAAAGGATGAATTTATTGTCTAAAAAAAAAAAGCTTTAGTGAGTTTTGCTGGAAACCTGTCAAGTTATATGTTAAGAATTGATTCCTGTCTTAAATTATCAGTTTTATCAAAGAGGAAGAGGCAGTAATCCTTCTGTAAATACAAGGAAAAAAAATATTGTGAGATGCCATGTAACTGCTTTAATTAGAAAGAAATCTCTTGTAGGTAGATCGGGTAGTAGCCTGTTGACATGCTCTCTACCTGGTTTCAAAATGAAAGTTCATACTGTTTTGAGGTCTGATACGTGAGATGGCAATGTGTTTTCCAATCTTTGACTCATACCCGAAACGTAATTTCTCACTAATCTGGTGTTTAGGGACTTGGCATCCTTCCAGGATGTTGGAATTCTCTGCTGGTTCCTACGTCATGCCAAAAGCCAGAGGGTTGGTAACCCCTGCCATGCTTAAATTATCCACAAAGCCCTTGCTAAAGTTATTTTGGTGGAGGGTTGCTCCAGGGGTATAGCTGAGAAGGGTTGGAGGAGTTCAGGAGCTGGTGTTCCACGGCGTGGATAACGACAGGCTGAAAGCCCGGGGAGGTCGAGATAGCAAACTGTTGTGCAAGGTATGTTGTCCAACTCGTCCCGACGTTAAACTGCGGCACCCGAGTGAGGTCAGCCGTGAAATTCATCCAGTGGATCTGTAACCGAGGGGTTTTTGGGTCCTTTCAGCACCTCCAGTTCTCTTCCCAGCTCTGTGAGCAGAGAGGAAGGCTGGAATTTGAAGTTCTCACGAGGCAATAGGGGTTTTACATCATATCTACTCAGCAATGGTTTAATTAGTGTTTTTCAAAAAAACAGATTTAACTATTGAGACTTCTTATGGACAGCAATGAGGCGTGTCTGGGTTAGAGTCAAAAGAACTGCCAGCCGTATAACCATGTTCTTGTAATTTGTTTCAATGTAAGTTTGATTCTCTACACATTATATATTATATGACATATGACAGTCCCACAGTGTGTATAAAATGTTTACAGAGTAATTTGAAACTTCTGTATCTGAGCATGCTTTAAAGTGGTATCCTAACAATACTGGCACATTTGGACATGTTTAGGAGGTTGGAGAGGGATGGGACAGAAGTTTTATTCCAAGAAATGAAGGAAATAAGTTACACAAAAATAACTCTCTCAATTGAAAAGTTAATTATAGAAATAATTTGATTATCCAGAGGGCAAGCTGTTTTTTGGAGAGATTTATGTGTGTGTTGGGAGAGAAATACTGTGTAATCAGGAATTTTATCTGATATGTCTTTTTATTATTTGATAGAAATATGTAGTTTCATATATTCAAGCAGAATTACAAATATCTTCAAAAGCTGTAAGATGCCAGGCCTCAGAAAAAGGTACTATTTCATGTCTTACTTTCGTGTTACCCTCTGTTAACTCTAGTTTCATAATTAGAAGTAAATAATTTCTTGTCACGAAGAATG
The DNA here is from genome assembly GCA_013400975.1 of Atrichornis clamosus. Taxonomy (NCBI): domain Eukaryota; kingdom Metazoa; phylum Chordata; class Aves; order Passeriformes; family Menuridae; genus Atrichornis; species Atrichornis clamosus. The sequence continues at coordinate 11,275 of WBMZ01012115.1, read as the reverse complement.
AAAACTTTTTAAATCTGCTGGCTTACATAAAAGATTGCATTTAACTTTTGGCTTCTAAGCAAATTCATTTTGCTGCTGTCACCTGAGGCTAACGGCCCACATCTTAAGCCAGCTGTGATATGTTGTATGGGATAACAGTAACGTGTGCCTGAAGCAGTGTGTATTTTGACACCGCAGCGGGACTGCTGTGTTCTCCTGTTGCACCACTGCTAGCACATGCTTTTTATCTACCCAAACTAGATTAAATAAACTGTTGCTTAGAAAAGCTTCAGCTTCACAGGCTGTGGTGGCAGACAACAGGGCACTGGTAGGACACATTTATGTACTGTCAGGCATGAAAAGGTGCCTGATTTGCTTTGGATGTGGAAAATTGGTAAGAGGACAGTACCATTAAAAGGATGAGTTTGCTTCTGTTGCTAAGGGAGGAGATCAGAGTTGTCATGTCAGAGCAAAACCAGTCTCTCACACTAGCTGGGAAGTTGCATCTCTGTCCCTGTCACAGACCTGTTTAATTGATGTGACACCTCTGTGCTGGGAACACCTTCCTTTGAGGGAGATGAGCTCTGTAAAGAGGGTTCTGTGTACTTCTCCCGTCTCTGCTGCCTGGCAGTTGTGTGGTATATCCTCCCTTTTACCTTGTGAGAAGTCATATATCCTCAGGCTGTTGACTCTCAGACTGCCATCCTGTCCCACCTGGGCAGGCTCTCTTCCTAGCAGGGAAAGTTATTTTCTCCTTGTACTTTATTTCTGCTTTATTTGTGCTTGCTGCCTTTCACTGTGCCTTCACTGATAGCACTCCATCTAATCAACACCACCACAAAGCCATTCAAAGATACCAAACTCCTTTTGTATGTGGTGCAGTGTTCTTATGTCATCTGGGTTAAGATGTACAGAATCTGTTCTGAGAAAATAATCTTTTTATCTGGTGAGGAGGCTACAACTTTCACTTGTATTTTGTTTTCTATTGCAACTGAGAATGATGCACAGGCATGATGTGAAACCCTCCTCTATAATTACTAGAAGTAATCTGGGACAGGAGAAGCAAGAATCCTCTTATGTATCCAGACTTTCAGTTCCAAGTGATTATGCGATTATCCTTTTTGCAAAGAAAAAGCTCCTTAAAATTTTATTGTTTAGAAGATTGTGTGAAAAGGGCTGGCTAAAATTACTGGTTGCTGCTCCAAGCTTTGCAAACTTTATGCTTTGCCAGATCAGCAAGATCAGTAGTTGGGTGGTGTGGAAAAAGTGTCCTGGCATGGATGGTTTCTTTTCTGCCAGTGAAAATGGGAGTGTGGATTAATGTCTGAGATTTATAGTTCAGTCTTTCTGTAAATCTGCAGAAGTTATTGCTCAGTGGTATAGTACAGCAATATGTCATGTATTCCAAGAAGGATCATCCAGATGGACTTACTCCTCACATACCATGTCTGGCAGTCATATGCACATCATCTTGTTCAGTGGCTAGTTACTAGTGTAAATGCATATGTGTCCTTCTTCAGTTCTTTTGGTACATTTGATGATTTTTTTAGCCTAGGAGTTTATTTTTTCTAATTGGAGATGTTATTTTAAAACCCAGCAGTTTGTAAGGATTTTATTTATTTATTTATTTATTTATAGTAATGCAAGATTGTCTTAATACTTGATTCTTTTTAGTTCTGTCAAAGTAAGAATGTAATACAAACTTAGTGACTCTTGGTTGTCAGCACGGTTACTATTTAAAAATGTTAAGCACTTCCTTACCCAGCTCTTTAGGGGTGACACACCCAGTTGTTCCCAGCTGTGGAAGGGCTCTCAATAAAATCATACCATGGAGTAATAAGCGAGAATTTATATAGGCAGACACCAAACTTCAATTCTGATGGAGTATGTTATCTCAATTATCAGTTTGAAAGGAGACAGTCTGAACAATCAAACTGAGAGTGTAAACTCAAATTTATCTTTTTTTTCTAGCAAATTAATTCTTCTGCCTGAAAATTTATAATACTGTAAAATGAGGTATCCAGTTAAAGAATCTCATTAAATGCTAATAATAAATACAAACGATGGTGGGTTAACAGATTAAAATACTAAACTATGCAAAAAGAAAAAGAGACAATTTGCTGTGAAATCTTAAATTGCAGACTTTTTTTAAAGCTACCACAGGCCCTGAGTTCTGATGTTGAAGTTTTACCATACTAATTTCATTTTTCAGTGAAAGAGCAAATTAAAATAGTTGGCTTCCATTAATATTATTACTACAGAGTTACATTTAGAGTATGTCTTGAATGAAACTCAAAAGCTGAGACCCCCATCTGGAGCACTGTGTCCAGCTCTGAGGCCCCCAACACAGCAAGGGTGTGGGTCTGCTGGAGTGAATCCAGAGGAGGGCTATGAAGATGATCAGAGGGCTGGAGAAGCTCTCCTATGGAGACAGGCTGAGAGAACTGGGATTGTTTAGTCTGAAGAAGACAAGGCTCCAGGGAGACCTTACAGCACCTTCCAGTACCTAAAACGGGCCTAAAAGAGAGCTGGAGAGGGACTTTTCACAAAGACATGTAGGCTAGGACAAGGGGTAATGGCTTTAAACTGAGACTTTAGATTTAGATATTGGAAATAAATTATTTACTATGAGGGTCATGTGGTACTGGAACAGATTTTCCAGAGAAGCTGTGGATGCTTCATCCCTGGAAGCGTTTGAGGTGTGGTTGAATGGGGCTTTGAGCAATCTGGTCTGTTGTGGAAGGTGTGCCTATAGCAGAGGGGTTGGAACTAGATGAACTTTAAGGTACCTTCCAACCCAGACCATTCTGTGATTGTTTCCAAAGACAGCTGGAAGTGTCTCATCACCTTGCAGAACTTGGTATTTGGATAAGGCCTTCATCTTTTTGCTGCTTTGCACTTTTTCTACATATTCATTTCAATCTTGTACACTAAATGAAGTGCTAATTGTATAAAGCAAACAGAAAACCCTCTTGGAGAAGTTTTGCTGAAGTGGGACTAAGTGCATACATGAGACGAAATAATAGAGCTCTAACTTTGGCCCTGCATTTCAAAGTTTTGGGTAGTTTTTAACTTACCCATTTAATGTTTCTTTAGCATAATCTTTTTTCAGGATTTCCTAAAGCAAAAATCAATCCTGGAAAAATGCAAATGCCATGCTTTCTGTAGCATAAAGCTCTATGTAACTAAAGCCAACTGGAGAGAAGTAACAAGTTTTATGTCATGTTCATCCTTGTGTTCCTGCATTTCAGCTGAGCTTTTGAGACAGCCTCTCTATTTCAGTTCAGAGATAATACTTTCTGAATTTAAATACCACCAAAAAGAGTTGTTAAGGGAATAGATGCTTTCTAAAACTTGAGAAAGTGAAATAGTTGCTATGTGATGTGGCTGTAAGCACGTATCCTGCACCTCTTGTTCTACTTGGATCAGGATACATTTAATGGGGTGTTCTTCTGATTATGTAAGAGTGAACTATTATACCAACATTAACTATTTCAAGCATATATGCAGAATCACTACCTTGCAAATCACAACTCTTGTCCCTTACTAAGCAACTCTCTCTTTTTAGGGGTTGTCAGAAGGGAAGCCTTTTAGCAGTGAGTAAAGCCAAGCACAGTGTCCTATAGCACCTATCTTCTTTATCCTGTAATTTAAATTACAATATTACCAGTGCCTCCTTTCAGTGATGAAATTGCCTCACTTTTCCTTTTCCATGCAACCACTAACTGTGCAGGTCAAATAGGATTCCTAAAAATGAGAGTGAAACAGTAGCAGATAGCTGAATGCAGCTATAATTTCTATGAGTGTTGAGTCCCTTAGGAAATTACTGTTCTTGTGGCAGGAAGTAACCACACACTATTTCACTATATAGTAGATATTAATATTAATTAGAAAAGATTTTTTTTTAATAGTAGTTGATGTTTCTTATGACTTGAATGTTCTTCCTGTCTAGTCCTGGGGAATATGCTGCATTTCCTGATGCCATTTGTGTTTCCTGCTCAGGGTGCTTTCTTTTGCAGGGTAAACAAAGGCAAAGTGAAATTTCTGTTCTATGGGATGGATGTTAGCACTGACGGGTAGACCACTGAAAAAAAGCAATCTACATAGAACACCTGAAAAGATGATCTCTTTGAGTGGAAAACTGTTGTCAGTGCTCTTAGAAATTTGTGTTTTGGAGAGCTTTAATTGTGAAAGCAATACCACGTCTCAGTCTTTGGAGGAATTTTTTAGGATTGCTTTACCAGTATCACTCAACTCTTCAAACTGTCTGGCAAGTGGCCTACCTGGAAGCTTGAAGTGTGATGATGAGACAATCTTTTGGGACTTGTATCCTATTTTGTCTTTCAGGAAGAGCTGCCATATTTTGCTCAAAGGAGACAGAGTCAAATACCCTGAAAATGGATACTTAAAACACCAAACAAACAAAACAAACCCAAAAAACGACAATGAAAGGAGAGGGAATGCAGGTCAATTGGTGGGATAGGTAGCTTAGAGCTGGTGTTTGCTGTTGATAATACTGAATTCATATCTAGATCTTCTTCCATATCTAATATATTTGCCAAGTTACTACATCATCTTGAAATCTTTTTTTGCTCAAGAATTTAATGCTTATAATAAGAGATTATGATGTAGCTGAATCTGAATTTGCTGTGCTGATTTTTCCAGGAAACATGCATTTTAATGAGTTGAAAAACTTATTTTCTAATTTGGCTTCAAAATAAAAAAATAAAAAACCCCAAAACACTCAAACACACAACACGGAACCACCCTTTCCTGCCTTTTTATTTTGTGTAGAATAGAAAGTTGTGAGCTGGATGAAAGCCAAGTGCTTCAATGCAAGAAGTACCATGATGATTAGTCCAAAACTTGTACCTGCGTAAATTCTCCTGCTTATATTTATGTGGCAGAAGAGTCAATTACCCCAAAGGCTTCAGCATTTTAGAAGCTATCTTTGAATTCAAGTTGAGATGAAACAAGTAAGAGACAGCTTTTTGTGGGTCTTGAAAGCTGAAATGCAAACCATTTAACCAAAATTTAATTAGCACAATGAATGTGGCTTTTTCCCATTTATATCCAGGGAAATAATATTTTTTACACATGTGGTTGTAATAGGCTTTTATTGTGGTAACTAAGTTTCCTAGTGACAGTTCCCTTGAAATGGAAAAGTGCATCACCCTCACTTCAAATTGAATCTAGAAATGATCTTACAACTTCGTAAGTGTGTAAATTCTCTTTTTGTTATGGGCATTGTCATAGAAATACAGTAACTTCCTGGGCATAGCCATATTCTAAACATTGAAGTTGCTATATTTATTCTGTTTATGATATAACTAAATTCAAGATCAGTCATTTCACATGTTAAGTTTTATTTATACTTAGGACAATTATGCAGAGATAAAATGAAAAAATTGGTTTCTTCAGTCTTGTGAAACTGATGTGCTTAAGTATAAAATATTTGTGCTGATGTCACTAATCTGCATAAACTGTAAATCATTCCGGTAAAAACGTTGTAGGCAATAAAATATGTTCCAGACTTTGGACTATACCTGCTAGAAATTTACTTCCAACTCTTCAGTGTAAAGTCTATAAAGCGTTGGGTGTGGTGCTATTTAATCTTTCTGCTTTCTCTGTAAATTTTCTGATCATTATGAGAAATGTTAGAGATTGATCATTTTTGCTGTTGAGTAATTTAACAGTTAATAATTTACACTTCCTTTATAAGATTATACTTTTGATAGTGTTTGTTTTTACCATTTATCTATTTAGTGAAGGTGATTCTGCTGTAAGAAAAAAAACTCAGGAGTTCTATACCTGTACCTACAAGTGTACAGGAAGAGTCTGAACAAATTTGGAAAAAACCCCCATTTAGTGTGCAGTAGTTGTATTGAAAGCAATTCAGGTATCTCTAGTGACACAGATCCATAGCCTTATACTGGAATTCAAATAGTTCTGCTACAGAAGTGAATGATTTGCTGAAGAAGTTGCAGTAGCTTTCTGCTGAATGATGTTGGTTTGTTCTAAGTCCCCATTCTTGATTCTATTACATTTTAAAAAGTATTTCTGGGATAATCTTTTTGGGGGTTGGGGATACAAAGCCATTATTACTAAAAGCCGTTACAATCCTCATTCAATGTTCATGTTAAGAGAAGTGTCTCTAACCTTTTAGGATTCCCATGGGAATCCATCTAAACCTTAAACACCTGTATTCATTTTAATCCCCTAACTTGCCAGGATTAAATGCAGTTTATAAAACACTACATGAGAGAGAGAAAAACGTCTTTGATGAGTAGCAGTGAGTTACAAAAGAAGGTAAAGAGAGAACCTGCATTTTTTGGTGGTGATTCTTTTTTCTTCCATACAAAAAAGTGTTTGTGTCTGATGTTGGAAGTTGAAGGACTTACAAAAAGAATAAGCTTGTGTTAGTTAATATCAGTTACACAGAAACATATATGCAAGTGCACTATCACATTATTTTAAACTATATTTTACTGCTAAAATGCTCAAGTTCAGTTAGTTTTTCTGCAGACAACTCAACAGGAAGAACTTCTATATTTAAATAGTGGGGGAAGCTAATTTCTTGAAGTTTTCCATGGATACAGGAGTTTGCCAGTTAACCATACTCTGTAAACAGGGAAAGCTGAACAGTATATTGAGAGTTCTTGATCTTACTTCATACAAAACCCTACTTTTGGCTGGGTTTATTCCTTAGATTTTAGAGATTTCGATTCCAGTTATTATTAATGCTTGTATCCTTTCAAGTGGCATTAACAGGTGTTTTTGCTGTGGATACAGAATGCAATTGGTAATGCAATAATAATTTCAAATATTCTTATAAAGCACATTTCCAGAGGGTTGCAGGGTTGTTTGCATGTCCTCATTGAAACCAGTTAAATGAAATAATGTCTCACCACATGGTTAGATGATAAGAAGGGGCAGAGGAGTGGAAACAAAGCACGCTAGGTAGTAGCCAAGCTTAACCACAAAAAGACATGTTCCTTTAAATGATAGAGATCTGTTGTCTGTAAGAAACAAAAGGGAAAAAACCCTACCAACAACAGAAGAAAACCCAACTGGAGAACTGTTCTCCAGGCTGAACAAGCTGGACAATCAAGCTCGGAATCTCCAGCCCTGACCATCCTGGTGATCTCCACTCAACTTCCTCCAGTTTGTCAGTGTCTTTGTTGTACTACAAGACACCAAACTGGAGACAGTAGCATTATAGATGTGGTATAATAAGTGCTGAGGAAAGGGGGAATGAGGAGATTTGTCAGGCTCCTGGCCGTGCTCCCCTTTGCACAGCCATGCACCATTTCATACTGCCCTGCGTGCTGTTGGCCAGTGTCGCCAGGTTTTGGTGCGGGCTGACGTCCGGCCCAGCAGGACCTCCAGGCCCAGCTCCCCGCCCCACTCTGCAGTTGCAGAAATTAGGTCCGTCCTGGGGGCGGGACTCGGACTTTGTCCTTGTCGAATGTCATATGAGGCTCCTGCAGAGCCAGTTGTCCCGACAGCATAGCCCTCCAGTGTTTGTATCCCCTCCCTGCGATTCCGTCTGCGCAGGGAGGGAGCACAGTATCAGAAACTAACTCAAAGCAAAATTTTGAAAGCTGCTGCAGCTGGCTGCTGGGACTAGAGTAAGAAGGTTGACTAATGCTGATGATATTTCCTCTTTCCTTTCCCCTCTAGAAAAAATGTCCTGCAAATGTAAACACGCACACACCTTTGAACCCAGTATGTACAGATATGCATCAACTGACGTGGATTCCAATGCGTTATATGATAAAATATTTAACTGGGGCGGGGAAAGGGAGTCCAAGTTCAAAATACTTCTGCTCTTGCAAAGGCTATTAAATTACAGACAGCCACTTGTTCCCCATGAATAACCACTGAAATACGCCTGTCAGATTTATGATGCAGTAATGTATTCTTTTTAACTCTGTGACCTGATGTTTGTAAGATGCCCTCAACTGTGATAATTTTCTGGGGTGAGGGATGTACTTGGTAAAGCGTTAGCTAAAAATGCCAGAGGTAACAGAAGGCACAGTATATTTATGTATGGTTTGACTTGAAGATGTGATGTATTTTCAACACAGATCTGTGCAATTAGGGACTTACTGTACAATTCTGCAAAATAATCCTAATCTGTCCAAATATACCAGTGTTGATTGCTCTTGTAAACAGCTTTTAGTAGTAGTTTTCAGGTTATTTTTTTCAGAAATTGCACTCTTTTTATTTATAAAATACAAGGAAACTTGGGTTGCTTAAGTTATAATGGGAAATTCAGAACAATTCCAATTTTGTGTGTAAGATTATGAGTTCTGGAATAGCTGATACTGCTCAGACCTGAGATAATGAGGTCAGAAGTTTTGTGAAGGCATCTATTCAGTGTTCAGTGTGAGTCAAAAAACCCCAAACAAACAAAACAAAGGCCCCACCCCTCCCCCAGAAACAAGTATTAGGAACAGGAGAAACAATAGCACATCTCTGTGCTGCTGTGGTTAATCTGGAATTTGCTAGTGTTGTAATACCATGTGAAACTTTGGACTTTGATCATTTTCCCTTTTCTCACTTTCTCACTTCACCTCCCCAAATTCCCCTGAAAGCAGACCTGTGGAACTGGAATATCTTCATCCTCATGGCATTTCTCTGACTAAAAGTAAGAATAGCTTCTCCTTCAGATTTAATTAAACACACTGAGAGTCCTGAGCCTGAACGCTTAAAACAAACAAATAAACAAAAAAACCCCTAGCAGATGGCATGAACAAGTGGTACAACTAGTCACTTGCATCCCTTGCATGTTATATGAATAATCAGTGAACCAAATGAAGGGGCAGTAGTCTTCCTTGCCAACAGATGCTGCGGATGATAAAAGTTTACTTGCATTCAGGGGGTAGTGGAGAAGCTTAAAGAAGGGAAGTCTTTTAAGAGTTACTTAGTGTGGGGAAACCACATCTAGCTTGGAAAGTCCACAAGGGAGAAGTATCTTACCTGCTCTGTTTTTACTTTTCTTTAGGCAACCACTTGGGATTACGTGGGAAGATAAAATCCTGGGCTAGATATAGTTTTTTGATCTGGCCCAATGTAGATGCTCTGGTGTGTAGTTTGGAAAAGGTTGCATGCAGTAAAAGATGCTTTTAACTTCTACAGCTCTATTATAAACTCCAAGAAACATAACTAAGGAAAAAATCAAACATAGATCATGTGGAAGCAATTAACTTGATTTTATAAATAAATCAAGCAATCTGCCATTGTTAAGCTTTAGCAAGTGTGGAACATTGCTTGTACAGCTACCTGAAAAAATGAATAAAACCATGGTAGGTCTCTTAATCTAAACCGGTATCTGACTACCTCTATATGTGACCAGGTTGTGCAATCACAGAAAAAAGTTATCATTCATTATTAGCAATTTAACATATGATGGTTTTTCATTAAGCCATTTGAAGTTTTATGGAAAGCTTCAGAAGAATAATGAATAAGAATGCCTGAAAGTCTCTTGAAATAAGCTAGTACATGTATTTGCTTATGCTATATTCAGCATCATTACTTAAAAGCTACTTTTGCTCTCAAAAGATCAGTTAATTTAAGAGGTTTTGTTACTGATTTTGGCATGGGAAATGTAACTGTAAAATCACACATCAGATGGTTATGTAGAAGGCACACCCACGCGGGTTGAATAAGCACAGAATAAGATGCATTGGTAATGATACTCCTCTGCTGTGCTTGTCCTGCAAAACCCTCTCTCTCTGTGTGCAGAACATTTTATTCTTTGAAATCTGAGCTCACCTCTGGTATTGAATGTTGGCTGCTGTTGAGAAATCATACAAAAGTCACTTAGCACTGGTGATTTACTAGTATTTGCCATTTCATTGTGATATTTTTATTCCTTCAAGAGGAAGAGAATATATTGCAAGAGAATGCTTTTTATAAATGTTTTGTCTTTCTGAAGGATTTTCCTCTTTGAAATGTAAACAAATTCCTTAGTTTAATTCAGTTTTCTCTAATACTGTGTGAATAACTTGTGAATGTATTCAACAAGCTAATTTGATGAATAACCTGTACAGAAATCCCTAGTTATCCAGGTAATGTAGTCAGTCTGGCATGGTGATCATGACCTAAATGACATGACTGCATTTGTAAATTGCTTCTATTTTTTTGTTCAGGTTGGGGTTTTTTATCATTGTTTGGATAAGACTTTACGAATCCAGGGAGTGGTGGCACCAAACAGCACGAGTTTGCGTGCCTGAGTTTTGCTTGCTTGGGTACAACGTGAGTGGTGGGTGCACAGCAGCTGCTCTCAGGGCACACCAGGCTGCCAGCACAGGAGGACTAAGGCATGTACTCCGTGTCAGGTGTCTGCCAAAGTTGCTTGTTAAACTTCCTTCCTTTAATGGACAGTGTGAGTTTCATCTGGAGAAGAGTTGGAATGAAGGATCAGTACTTGGTTTTCTCAGAAAGTGTATTTACACACTGGGGCGCTGTGGTGAAAGGGCAGACAAGAGGGCGAAGGCAAGTTGCATCCTCAGTTTGCAGGTGACACCAAGCTGGTCAGCACTGTTCATCTGTGGAGGATAGTAAGGCTCTGCAGAGGGGTCTGGGCAGGCTGGATGGAGGGGCCGAGGCCAATTGGATGAGGTTCAACAAGGTGAAGTGCCAGGTCCTGCACTTGAGTCGCAACATGTGATGCTTGGGGAAGAGTGGCTGGAAAGCTGCCCAGCGGAAAAGGACCTGGGACTGCTAGTTGACAGCAGCTGAACATGAGCCAGCGTGTGCTCAGGTGCCCAAGAATGGCATCCTGGCCTGTATCAGAAATAGTGTGCCCAGCAGGGCCAGGGCAGTGGTTGTCCCCCTGTAGTCGGCCTGGTGAGGCCACACCTCAAATCCTATGTTCAATTTTGGGCCCCTCACTACAAGAAAGACATTGAGTTGCTGAAGTGTGTCCAGAGAAGGGCAGCAGAGCTGGTGAAGGATCGGGAGCATAAGTCCTCTGAGGAGCAGCTGAGGGAGCTGGGGATGTTTAGCCTGGAGAAAAGGAGGCTCAGGGGAGACCTTATCAGTCTTTCCAACTACCTGAAAGGAGGTTATAGCCAGATGGGGATTGGCCTCTTCTCCAAAGTAATAAATGACAGGTGAAAAAGAAAGGGCCTCAAGCTGTGCCATGGGAGGTTTAGAATTGTGTATTAGGAAAATTTTCTTCAATGAAACACTTGTGAAGCATTGGAACAGTCTGTCCAGAGAAGTGATAGAGTCACCATCCCTGGAGATACTTAAAAGACTTATAGATATGGCACTTGGAGACATG
>WBMZ01012114.1:73876-113924 GCA_013400975.1 Atrichornis clamosus | reverse complement strand
CATGGACAGGACACGGACAGGGAGATGGACGTGGACATGGACATGGACAAGGACATGGACAGGGGCACGGCCAGGACACGGACACGGCTGCTCTGCTTGCAGGGATCAGCCAGGCTGCTCTGGAGGCAGGCACTGACACCCTGCCCAGGGGGTCAGCTTGTAGGTCAGACGTCGGTGGTGTAATTGTACAGCTGGCAAAGCCTCCTTGTGATGGCTCGTGGTGTGTTAGGGGAGGCTGAGCACACACCGATCCCAGTTTTAATTACAGAAATTACAGCTGGTCTTTTCCTCTCTAGCTGCAAGCAGCACTACTTAGTGGGTGACCTGGAGACACATCCAATTAGCTCTCTCTGAGAGCCATCACATAATGACTTGTTAAAAACTTCCCTCTCTGATGCTGCGTTGTGGGCAGGAATAATTACTTGCTGCAGTCAGAGCATGACTTCGTTCTGAGTGCAGGGATACTTTCCCAGTTCCTGGAAAATGCTTCTGTGTCCTGCTGTGAGCAAGTTATTCCTTCAGAGCTGATGCAATGGATTTATCTGCACGTGGAGTTGCACTGTGAGGGGCTGGGGCCTGTCCAGTCCTCTCTGTAAAAGCAGAATTCCTTCCTTGTCCATCCCATAGCCCATTCCCACCTGCTCTGTTGCCCCCAGGTTTGAGATGAATCCTTCAGTGATGCTAAAATCTTGCAGCGTTTTACCATGAATGCTCATTCTGGCTCCTTTGGGCAGGAAAAACTTTTCCGTTTTTTTCCATGCTGTCTGGATAGTTCCGGCTGCTGCTGCTATTCCAGAGGAAGCTGTGTTGTATTCCCTGTGAGTGCAGGGCAGACTTCTTACTGCTCTCCTCTAGCCTAACTCCCATGTGCAGAGTTTATTGCATTTTAAACCAATTCCTCCTGAAAATCCCCTCCAGTAAATAAAGCTTATTTTGCCAGACCCATCACATCAGTCCCAGAGTTACCTGCGCCCCTCTTGAATGTAGAATCTGCTTCTTGTTTACATTTTTTCCACAATGAAACAAAGACATCACGGCACATTTGAAGTTTGCAGCAGGAGAGATTTGTTTGTCTCTGCCACTGAAGCCTTTTTCAGTGCCCTGGAAGTTTGGCAGGTATAAATGAAACCTCTAGAATGATGCAGTTACTCCCTGCCATGACTCAGAACAACATTTTCATCGGGCTGAAATGCTAATCAGTGATGACAAAGGTGGCAGGATGCCAGAGGGATAATCCAGGGAGCAAGGAGGAGACAGGAAACGCCACATGGAGCCTGGGGCTGAGCAAATCCATGGCCCAGCAGCTCGAGGCATCTCCCTGCTCCTGCTGTCCGAGGAGAGGGTGGGAGAAGCACAATTGCCATGGTCCTTAGCAGCACTCCCATACCCTGAGTGCTGCCCATGGGCAGAGCTGTTTTTCCTGAGGGAAGATTCCCTGGATCTTGGATCCTCTCGTGAACTCCTCTGGGTTCGACACGGAATGAGCAGTATTGTCATTCCAACCCCAGTCATTGGCCACAACCACAACAGCTGCCTGGAAAATGTGATTTCTGGGGCAGGAGGAGCTCCAGCTGTGCTACACAAAATCATCAGACCCAAATCCTGCGAAGTGTTGCCTTCCAGCTCAGGGCTGGGTGAGGCAATTGCAGGGCACAACTGGAGAAGTGAGCTGGACCGCATTCTCCCCAGGTTCCCAATATCTGGGGTTCATTCTGGTCTTACTGGCTCATAGATTTTGTTTTTCTGCTGCCTGTAGCACTTTCTGGTTAAACAGAATAATGATAACAGAATTAGGTTCACTTTAATTTTTCTTAGTCCGATACTTTCCTGATACATTTCTTGTGGGATGAAGGGTTCACTCCAGGATGAGTCTGGCCCACATGACACTGCCTAGGATGAGAGCTGCTAGCTAAAGAGGGAAAAGTAAATTTACCTGCAGAAGGAAAGGAAACAAAGGAAATATTTCTCCACAGAGGTGCTGCTATAGAGACCAGGGCCATTGCAAACAGCAATAATAAAAAGAAATGCGTGCTAAATTATCTCTGCTTGGTTCTGCCATTGTCAGGCTCGTTACCATCACTACCTGCTGCACTGGTTCTGAACAACAGCTCCACCATCGCTTTAGAGATTTACACTTACAAAAAACTCTAGGTTTGTGGAACTGGATGATTTCATTTTACTTTGACAATGAGGTTGCAGCCTTTAGAAAAAAGCTTTTCAGTCTCTTTCCCAGACTCCAAATTAAAAGAATGATTTGTCACGGAAAAGTACAAAAATGGGCTTAAGGAGAATGAAAGTAACATTGATTTCTTTCTCTGCATTCAAATGTACCTCAGAAGTTGAAAGGAAAACATGCAAATGAAGAAGATTACGCACGTTCTGTGCAATCTTTGTTTATTTAGGGATGTAGAAGGTAAACTGGAAATAAAACAAAGATGGTTCCGATTTTTAAGTAGGTTCCCAGAAGTCATTCAGTGAATTCTGTTTTATCCTATTTATAGCCTGCCAACATCAGTAGGGCTGGAGCAGCAAACCTGCCTTGCGCTGCACCTCTGTGCGTACGCAGAGGTTGTGGAAGGCACAGCTGAGGTGTCGTGTGGGTGGAGCAGCCACACTCTGATGATGCTCAGTCAGTAAATTGGTGTCTCGGGTCACTTAGGGAGCCCCAAAACCACCCCAGTCCAAGGTGCAATGGCTTTGCTGCTCCCCTGGGATCTCCCTGGCCTCGGACAGGCGCAGAGCGCCAGAAGCAACAGGACTGGGAGAGCTCTGCACGCTCGGGATCCATCCCTCCCCTCTCCAGGGCGGGGAACTGGGAGCCAGGGCTGGCAGCCTCCGCAGCACCTGATGGGGAAACCCAAACACAGCAGCTTGGCTAAATCTGATGTTGCCACGGCTGTGCAGGGCACCCATTTCAGTGCCCTGGGATCAAACAGTGCCCAGGGACGTGAGGGGGTCACCAGGGGCTTCACTGGAGCACCTGCCTGGGCGTGGCGGGATCAATCCTCACCCACAGGCACAGGGTGCAACTGGACAGGGACTCCCTGCAGGCATGGGCAAATTCCTGTGGGAGGAAGAGTCTGCGACAGGCATCTGGATCTTGCACGCTCACCTGCACAAGGAGTAAGGTGATGCCAGATATGTGAATGTTGTGTCTTATTCTGATCATGTCTTGGTGAGACAAACTGTGAAAAAGTAAAAGGCTCTTTGTGGTGTATTTCCCATGTTTGTGTGCCCAGGCCAGGCCAGGCTCATGTTCTGGAGCATCTGATGTGTGGTTTTATGGGGGCTGATGAAGACCTGGCCAATAAACAGGGCCATTTTTAACACTTGTATGATGTGGCAAAAATGATTTAGTCTCTTATTTAGTCATCACACATTGGTGTTGCTCAGTAAGACACTTCATCTAACAACTCCTGTTTGACATTGGTGCTGAATAATACCGCCAGAAGTAGTTTGATGTGCTCTATTCATGTTTCACCTGAGATGAAAATAGAGAGTGAGTGTTTCTGCTGCCCCTTATCCAAGCACGACTCCAAAGGATACAGAGAAGTGCCAGGGAAAGCCCCCACTTTCAGATATTTGTGCTGAACAGGGATCATATGTCAGAAGCAAAATTTCCTTCCTCTTTCTTTCCTTTTTGCTTGAGATGACTTGTGTAAAAATGAAAGAGCTCAGGTGCCTGTGTCACTGAAACCCTTTGTGTCAGGAAGATGGATGTGGCCAGGGCTGCTGCTGAATTAAGCTGCTCCCTGCTCTTAGGAGTTACTGAGGCTCTGTGTAATTGGGGAGCTATTAGCTTGAGAAATGATCTGGAAAGGATTAATAATGAATATAAAACTGGGATATTGAAAGGCATCAAGTGTTCCCCAGGGAAGAGAATATGCTCCACGTTGTCATTCCGTGGTCCTGGAGGCAGTGGGGCATTTCCACGTTGGGAACCAGGTGTGAGTGTTACCCATGGGGGTGGTTTGCGGGTCAGGGGTGCTGATAAAAGTGTTCTGAGTATTTTTATAAGCACCTGTGAATTATTAATTGGGCTAATGCTGTCATCATTTCGGTTGAATTATTGATGTAGTCTGAGTTCAGAAGCCGTGGTCTGTGATTGCACATTCTCACTGAGTGACACGTGGAAATCTGAGCTTGAGAGCGGAGCCCAACCATGGTTCTCCATGGACATGTGCAAATCCCTTCTGGAGCTTCCTCCACCCTGGGCAGCTCTCACTGAGCCTTCCTCTTCATCACCTATGAGGGCTGGAGATGTCCACCAGGTCATCCTGCTCTTTTTGCAAATCACATTGGTTTTTCCAACTTTGCCTGAAATGTGTGTCTGCTACTGCACTTTCTTTAAAAATGATGCTCAAATCAATGTTAAATTATGTGCCACATTTTTGGCCAGCATCAAAATTTAGTTTATCAGCCATTCTGAAAGCCAGATTTGGAGAATAGAATAGTAGCTCTAGTCAGCTTTCCTCTTAACATTAGGGTAATTACTTGAACGTGATTTTCTATATAATGGAATTGGTAGACACCTTAGAAAATTCCAGTATGTGCCTTTACCAAGGCATGGTGTCATACCAGTGTTGGAAAATCCAGATAAAAAGTAAGCCCCAGCTGGGAAATACCACAATGTTCCATCCTTACTGAGGTGAGTTGCACTTTCCCCAGTTCTTTTCAGCCTTATTCTTTTCATAGCTCTTAAACTACAAAAAAAACAGCAAAGGAAGGATAAGCCAATTATCCAACTTTATTAAACAAAAGCAGTTAATTATATTTTCTTATCATTCTCTTTTATATTTGTGAACTTCAGGCCTTCAGGTGTATTTTCTGTCACCATTTACGAGTCAACCTCAGTGGTCAGGATGGGGTTTCCATCCAGAAGTTTTCCTTCACTCTTTTCCACAATCCATCAGGCTGCACTCCTGGGCTCGCAGGGGTTACTGTCAGTGCCAAGCCAGGCACTGGATGCTGGTCCCAGGCTGCTCATCAGCTCCTCCCTGTTGATAATTTTCTATTCCTGTGGGTTCTGATACTTAATTCTGCTTTCTATTAATGTTTCTTGTCTTTTGACCTGTGACAGAGGGAGCAGAGTTAAGCACAGGGTAATTTCTTCTGCCATACATGGACCTACGTGGAAGATTTTGGATGCTTTATTATCTACTTGCAGCTTGTGTTTTCTTTGGTTTACTCTGGGTTCTTGGCATGTTTTATAGCAGTGTCTGGAAAATCAATTTTTCTTTTCCCAGCTGCAAAGCAGTACATGTGTTCTCAGACAAATTCCTGTCATTCTGACCAACATCTTTAGTTTTTCTTCCCTGATGTTGTCATGAAACCTACTTCAGTCCCATATATTTGCTCTTTAATTTCAGTTTTCTTTAATGATCACACTTAGTTTAAGAATGCTGTCAAACAACTGATTATACAAAAGGGCTGCATGTGTATCTAGTGCTTGTACAAAAGGGGTTGTTGCATTTTAATTATGCTTTTGAAACTGTAAAACTTCCCCGGTTCTTCCTTGTTTACCAGATATCATCTTGTTTAAGGAAGTTAGATGGGTTAGTGATGAGAGTCATCGTTTAATTGCTTCTCAGATGGGGATTTATGGGAGAAAAAAGACTAGGAATGGTGTATTCCTGCAGTCATGGGTTGCCAGCTGTGTCACTGTGGGTCCAGATGTGCAGCTCCCTGTCCCTGTGGCAGCTGTGGGATGATCCAGGGAAGCCCATCCATTAGCAGTGGATGCTCATATGGATTGCCTGGGAGCATGGAGGGTTGTGTCTGGATTGGTTATTATTGGCACCGCCCTGGATTCCTTTAAAGTCCCAGCTCCCACCGGCCTCATCAGAGCTGTGGGTGCAGAACGAGAAAAAGAAGCTCAGGTCAGGACTGTGGTGCCTCCCCTCCGAGGGCACAGCTCTGCCTCACCAAGGTGAGGCCCGTCCTGCCCGGGGCAGCAGGGACTGATGTCCCTCACAGGAGCTGCTGGAATGCCCTGGCTGGAGCTGTGTCCGTGCAGCTGGACCGGGAGCTCAGGCAGGGCCGTGGTGCCGTGGCCAGCACAGACGGGAGCCCTGCCACGTGGCCAGCGCAGCCCAGAGCCTGTGTGAACCCGGGAGAGGGGACAGCAGCACCAAGGTGTATCCTGTGCTCCTCATGGCCCTTCCTGCTCAGGAAAGACCCCAGCCTCACCCTGGAGTGGGCACCTTCGGGAGAGGCTGTGGGCAGCCGGAGGAGAGCCCTGCAGGGGCTGCGGGAGGGTGGGCGAGCTCAGCAGGGCAGGGCAGGGCAGGGCAGAGCAGAGCAGGTTCTCCCTCCCTGGTCCCCAGGCCCATTGGTGCCAGGTTCTCCCTCCCTGGTCCCTGGGCTTATCGGTGCCAGGTTCTCCTTCCCTGCTCCTCACGCTCATCGGTGCCAGGTTCTCTCTCCCTGGTCCCCGGGCTTATCGATGCCAGGTTCTCCTTCCCTGCTCCTCACGCTCATTTGTGCCAGGTTCTCCTTCCCTGGTCCCCGGGCTTATCGGTGCCAGGTTCTCCTTCCCTGGTCCTCACGCTCATCGGTGCCAGGTTCTCCTTCCCTGGTCCCCGGGCCCGTCGGTGCCAGGTTCTCCCTCCCTGGTCCCCGGGCCCATCGGTGCCAGGTTCTCCCTCCCTGAGCTCATTAAAGCCAGGTTCTCCCTCCCTGGTCCCCGGGCCCGTCGGTGCCTCTCCCGAAGGACACTTTGGTCCCCACTGCTGGGTGGATCAGCAGCTCAGGGTCAGCTCATCAGTCCTTGTGAGGGCAGAGCATATGCTTGACTATATCTGGTGGAACAGGATTTAATTACTGAATGAAGAGGGTTTTTTTAACACTGAAATTGGCATTGCCATTCTCATTTGAAATCAACTTGAATTAATTCCTTGTTTACGATTTTTGTCTAGTAAATGAAGTTTTGATCTTCTGTGCTAACGAGCTGATGCAAAGCCTTGAAGGAGGGGGATAAGGAAAGATGCTCTTAAATGGCAATTCTCATGGTTCAGGTTAAAAGGGGCTTCTGCCAAGGTGCAGAGGTTCTCTACTTTTCTGGGAATGCTGGAAAATGTTGATGTCCTGTAAGAACATTTTGTAACTCGACAGCGGTGTTGCTGTTTATAGAGGACTGGAAAACAAAGGCAAATAGTTTTAAGTGTTCAACACCTCCCCAGACATCACCTTCCCAGTGCAGATTCCCAGTGCCTGATGTGGGGTGGGAGCAGTGCTGGGAGCTGCTGAAAAGAAACAGGACGGGGTGTTCAGGTCCTTGCAGGAGAACACGGGGAAAAACTTGGTATAAAAATGGTCCTAACCCAAGGGAAAAGGGTGAAGGTAACACACCCCAATCCACAGCACATTCTGCTGATTTAAGCAGGAATTTGAAAAGGTACTTTTGTAACAGGAGCCTCTTAGATCTTTTTTTTTAGACCTATTTTTTTTTTAGACCTATAAGACAACCTTAAAAAACAAACTGTGGAAGGGAGCAGGATATTGGTGCATGAACCCCCAGCAGCAGGGCTGTGCTATGTGCTGTCTCAACAGTCCTCAGATTGTTTTGGGGGATAGATAAATATATTCCTGTTAAAAAGGACTTAAAGTTGTTTTGCTTTTCAGAAGAATATGTTGATTTCTCTTTAAAAATCAGCATTTTGCTTCTGCATCTCTTGGTAACACCTGTAGCCATGCAGGGGTATTTAACCCACAGTACTGAACAACTGAAAGCAGTTTCTTATGTGTGGGACATGTGCTCTTCATGTTTCCCTGTTTTTCACTCTTGGCTCCCTGCTGCTTTTCTTTCCCAAAAAACCCACAGTACTCCTTTCTTCCATACCATGTGTTGATGTCACGTAACTGCTTTTTTATTTTATTATTTTTTTTAAACTCCAGTAACACTTGAAATTCAGGTCCATCCTTGGAGCTTTGGAATGCCTGGGATGGAGCACACTCAGCCATCAATTTTCAGTGCTTGATAGAAGAAGAGACTGAACAGACCAGACTTTAACATAAACTGCTTGTTGATGCAGAGGTGAGTCTGTGAATTAAATGAGAAGGACATCACGGTGCAGGTAAGAGGGTTTAAAATTCAAGTCTGGACTGCTGCTTTTTCTTGTGCTGCCAAACTCTCTCCTTTTGCATAAGCTGGGTCCCGGAGGCCCGAGGAGAGGGGAGGACTTTGCAGGTTTGTTGCTGACACAAAGGAAGGACTGAACTGGCGCAGAGCGTGCCTGTGGAGTGTTGGCAATGTGTGAGTGTGAGGCTCCACTGCAGGAGGAGCTGCACTTGGAGGTCAGCAGCTCTCCTGCAAACCTGTGCTGTGCTACCCCTGTGTGAGCACGGGGGCCCGGTAAAACAGCAATTCCTGTGCTGCTGGACCTGGCTGCAGGGGAGGTAATGCTCTTATGGAGTTCAGTGGAGGCAGAAATTCCCCACGGATCCCTCTGGTGCAGCAGCCAGAGCCACTGCTGATGGTAACAGAGCTTTTAACTCCCCTGCTCTCTGCAGACCTTGGTCCTGCAGATAAGTGCTGTCAATAAGGGTGGTATTGGTACATAATACAATTTCTCACTGCTTGTCTCTTTTTATAAGAGCTCTTCATCTTGTTACCAGGCATTCAGTGCTATTAGAACCAGGCACGCAACCCCAGAGCAGCTGATCTGCTCTGTCCAAGCTTATTTGAAATTATACTGACAGGAGAGTTTTGGTGATTTGAGATTTATTTATAGCTCAACAGCACACTTGCAGCAGGGTTTGGGAGTTTGAAAGCCTTTGGAGCCTTTTTGACTTTGAGAAACACCCATCCCTCAGCTGCAGAGGCCACAGAGGTGGAAGGGGATGAGCCTGTCCTGGGAAGTTGGTGGGAACATTCCTGGTGTTTAGTGTTGGGTGGCCTGTTGGAGTCTGTGAAACGAGGTGGTTTTTGTCTTTAGGTCTCACAAGATCAGACTGAAAAGTCCTTAAACCTCCTTTTTGTAAGAAATTAATGTCTAGAGAAATGTTTAAGGAGCAATCAGGGCTTATTCACCATCTTAACAAAACAGGTTTGACATTTTTTACTAGTTTGCGTCTCAAGAGTTACAAAAATAACCAGTGGAGCTTTTTAATAGGAAATGTCACCTGCTTTGTTGTTTTGTTTGTGTGAGGCACTTCAGGGTAGAAGTTTTCATCCATATTAAGAATGTAACTATTTTCCCAGGCTGTTTACTTAAAGTTTTCTTAATAATAATTTAAAAAAAATGGTGCTTACAGGAGGTTTGTTGGTGTATGAGCCTGGGAAGGTGTCGCAGTTTGCCACCTTCTGGGTTTGCCGTTTGGAAAAGCTTTTTTAGTGACAGGATTTGGTGTCAGCCACTTGTGAGCAGCAGCTGCAGTGAGGTGCAGAGACGGGGCCCTTTCTGAAGCACTTCTGTGCCTTTGAGAGGGTGCATTTTTATTTTTTCTCTGTTCATTACTGCTCCTCTTTGCTGGGGGAAATGGTCCTATCCAGTACCAAACTCCAGTCTTTTCCTAAGGGCACCTTCTGTGCTTTTGAGTTGCCTGGTTGAGGAGAGCTCTGATGACCCCATCTCATTTCCCTGATTTAAAGAGCAGAGCAAAGCAGTGGCAGCTCAGACACTGCCAAATTCTGAACTACAACTGAACACCAACCCTCCATCAGCTTGGAGTAACTCCCCAACACTGATACACCAGGTTGGTGTGACCTGATGGATGGAAGAGGTGACCGAGCAGATAATTGGATTGGGCTGAGCCTGGGGATCTTCTGTGAGTGCAAACAGAGGGAGTTTGATGTGTCTGTGCAGGGGATGAGAACCTGGGGCTTCACATTCCCAGTGGGAGAAAAAGGGATTGGACTGCAGGGCTTGTTTTCCTTCTAACCA
Organism: Atrichornis clamosus; assembly: GCA_013400975.1. Lineage (NCBI taxonomy): Eukaryota > Metazoa > Chordata > Aves > Passeriformes > Menuridae > Atrichornis > Atrichornis clamosus. The sequence goes on along the minus strand of WBMZ01012114.1, from coordinate 104,040 downwards.
AAGGCAGAGCAGGTGAATGGCAGCGCAGTTTGGATCACTGGTGGCAACCCCTGAGAGGCATGGGTGTAGGTGGGACCTGTTTGGGCTGGAGGTTATGAAGAACTTTGAAATATTTGGAATAAAGAGATCTAAAAGTAGGATCAGCCTGTCCTCAAGAGGAACAGGGACACAGGAGTTGCCTGTCTAACACCTGCACCCGTGACAACCAAACACTGGAGTGGCTGAAATCTGTGGATGAAGTGTTGGATCTGAAGGGACTGGATGTGGATTTTAAACACTGCAACTGAGAACTGAATTACTGAGGTAAATCTAAAGGGGAACGTGTGACTCTGCAGTCCTTGGTATCATTTTGGTTTTAGAGATAAGCTCTGGTCATCAGTGATTGAACTTCAGCAGCCAAGAGATCTCTGCTGGGAGCTGTTCCAGCACATTTGAATACTCTGCACATTCAAACCTGCACCCAAATCTTGTGGCTCACCTCTATTGATGATATTCATTAGCATGACCTTGAATGCCAAGAAAATAATCCTTGGAAAAGCTAATGCTCCTGCATAATGTGATTGAAATGTAAATGTGCATTTCACAGTGATGATGCTGTTCTCCTCTCAGGTTGGGGAGGAGATTCTTGCCCTAAGGCAGTGTGTTCACGTATTGCCTCTTTTGAGACAGAGCTGAAAAGGAGACGGTAAAGAGGCCTTAGTTGTAATCCCAGGGTGCTTTTATTTTGGGGGGTTAGATTCAGTTTATGACTGAGTGAAATAATTCTGAACTTGCTAGGAAATGTTAGATGACACTGGGGAATGTGAGAAGCCTGTTAGTGAGGACCTTTTTTGGGCTTTTACTTCATTTCTTCTGGGCTCTTTTGAACAAAAGTCTGCCCAGTGTATGGAAAGGTTACAGTGAAATGATTCCATTGTAATTCTTGATTTAGGGATTGTTCCTTTACTCATTAAATAATCTAAAATGTTTGGATGACATGTGGGAAATGCTCTTTATCAAGGGGCTGTGCCCTCGAAGACCTCCTTTTATTACTGTTTCAAAAGGAGAGATTTAGAACTGTGGGGCAATATGATGATGTAAGAGGTAATTAACTCTAGTGAGACTTTTCTGTCTTTATTAGTGAGGATATGAATTGGTTCATAAGTGCTATAGATTTAGAATGTTTTGGAGTGGCTGTTTGAGCTGTGCTCCAAGAGTTGTACCAGGGACAGGTTTTCATTGTCCACTTGGTGCTGTTGGGTGCAAAGGCAGCCTTGGACCTTGACCTAAAAAGTTCATTAAAAGGATTTGTCTGCATATTGTCCAGTTTATATTTAGCATTTCCTGGGCATGTGCAAACAACTCCTGGCTTGAGCAGATTCCAGCCTAAGGCTTTGCAAGCAAACAGAGGCCAGGGTGAGCAAGACCTGTACATGTGAATTAGTAAAATTCACTGTAACTCACAATCTGTCAGCACAGGAGTTTTAAGGTCATTCTCAGATTGTTGCCCAGGCCCATATAATGCTATTTTGCAATCCTGGTGGTATTTTTCAAAGCTCAGATGTTTCCTTACCATCATGCCTGGTACAAGGCTCCTTGAAAACCCCAGTTAAGGGCAATTCCAGGTAAATTTTGTCCTGTTTGCTTTAGGTTATACTGTTGAGCCCTTGGTGGGAACAAGGACACTGTCACTCTGCTCCTGACCATTATTCCTTAAAGACAGTTGAATCTGGACTGCCTTGTTGTAACACCTCAGGATGAGGCACCCGGAGCTGTGTTGCTGCTCCTTCTGTTGGTAACAGGTAGGAGGGGGCAGAGTGTGAAACTGGGAGGTGTCGTGTTCAGTGTTATGTCATTGCATGGTTATAGAAACAGGAAATAAAGTACTCGAACCAGTGCTGCTGCAGGTTGGAGGATGAGCTTGAAAAACCAGACTTTATCACATACCCCAGCCTGACGTTTTCATGTAGATCACTCTAAAGAAGGCAGCAGAAATGACCCTTCCATTGGGGACATCAGATCCATCTGCACTGACACTTATTTTTCCCTGGATGAAGTGCAGATGTCTTGTGGCAGCACCAAGCCCTGCACCTCAACCCCCGGAGTACGGGGAGCATGTTGAGAACGCAAACCAGCACTGGAAGTACTTGTGGAAGCAGGAACTGTGCAGTGCTTGAGCAGTTGCCCTTTGAGCCTGGACATCCCCCCAGCTAAGAGGCTTCAGAGCCACCACTGGAATGCAGTTAGTGAGGGAATTTCGGTCACACTCTCTAGGTCTCAGCATCATGTGTGTTTTGCCCTATTTTTTTTTTTTAAGCTGATTTTGAATTGGAACCTAAACATCCTGGAGTCAAGTGCTTCTTTTCCTCCCATGTAAAACGTTTGAAGCTGTTTCACCAGGTTCTATCTGGAGGACAGAGCTGTGAAACAGGCTGTGGATGTGCCTGTCAATTTGGAGCTGGTTGATGTCTACAAGATTACTTAGAGCTTCTTCCCCTTCAGGTGCCACCTCTGAATGGGGGTTTGGTTTTTCTCATGTTTGAGCCAACAATTAGATGCCAAAAGTTGTCTGGAGGAGCAAAGCTTCTCTCTGAGAGAAGGCAAGACAGAGCAGCCTGAAAGGGCTGATGTGTAAATGCATAATTAGCAGCTACTACTTGGTGGGTGGGGGGTCTGGGGGAAAACCAGGAGGAGGTGGAGGGAGCCGTGAGGGAAAACCACTTCAGGGAAGAGAAGTGAGAAATGGAAGGGTGGGAAAGAAGGGAAAGCAAAGGTCAGAGGCAGTGCTAGTCCTGAGGTGTACATATGGCTGCTGCTGAATGAATGGGAAGGTACTGAACAAATAGTAATTAAAATCCCAGCTACTATGTAAATGCCAGATTAGAGCTGTGATCTTTTTGCAGACTTTCCTTTGAGGTGAGTGGGAGTCTGTATGTTCCCCTTGGGAATGCTTCAGCCTAAATATATGCTCAAACCCAGGGAGATTCAGTCTTCTTCCTGGCAGGAGTTGATGTCCCTTTGACACCTACCAGCAACACCCCGAGGTTTCTCCGAGGTTTCCCTGCTCTGTGTTCCCAGCATGGTAATTTCACTGTTTTCCTGCAGATGAAGGTGTTTCACTGATCCCCTCCTGTACCACAGCTCTGTGTTGTCTGCATTTATAACCTGATCCAGAACTGAGCGTTTCACTTGCTCTGAAGAACGTGGCCACGAAACTCCGTGGTGGGAAGGATGCTCTCACGTGGGCTGGGAACAGTTCACACTCCTGCTGGGAGAATGACTGGAGCCTCCCAAGGTGGGCACAGGGTGCTGTGCTCACCCTTAGGCTGACATGGATGGAGGGCAGGGGCTGGGGGAAAAGCTACCGACAACTTATTTGTCTATAGTTCTGTTTCTATGGCACATCTCTATAGTTCTGTTTCTATGGCAACCCCGATGCCAAATGTGTCGCTAGAAAAACACGAGTTACTATAGAAACATCTTCCCTGTGAAAAGTTTACTTTGTAACACATGATAACTAATATTAGGTTTTTTAAGTTAAACCACCCACACGTGTGTTGGGCTCCATAAACAGAGCACTGCACCCGGGGGGACACAGCTGGACAGCGACAGGAGCTGTCCTCGGACTCAGCAGCAGTGGAGACAGCAGGAATGTTAGATTATGCAGGACGTGATGGACTCCAGAAATAGTTGTACCTGAAGTATGGGTTGAAACCTTTAATTTTGTGGGAAATCAGCCAGTTTGGGTTTTCAGTGGATTGAAATTTTTATATTAAAAAAAAAAATCACAAATACTGGGCTGAGTTACTGGGCTGTACCACTCAGACTTGCCCTGAAGACCAGTGGGGCTTGAATATTGGCGGAAGGTTTTAGTTGGCTTTTTTTAAGGTCACATTCTAGGAACAGATCCTGAAAGTGAGGCTGAATCTGGTTCTTCATTGAATCATTCAGGTTGGAAAAGACCTTTCAGGTGTTTTCAATGCCACCAAGGGAACAACCATCAATCACCCCATTCCAGTTTCACACACGGGTCTCTTCTCTTGCAAGCATGAGACGCCTGGTTCAAAAATGGTGAGGGTTTAAGGCTGTTTCTGAGCTGGAGAAGAGTCTCCAGCACTGTTTGGGCTTTGCTCTGTGTGTTGTGCTGGTATGAAGCTGCTGTGAGTTCACTGCTGCTTGGGGGTTAATGCAAAGGGTTTGAGTGCTGCATCACCTGAGCACATGATAAAACAGTAGTAATGGTTCAGCAAATGGAAAAGAACAATTTCCCATTGTTTCTGTGCTCCCAGCACGGCGTTGGTGAATCACTGAGCTCCTCAAAGCGTTCCCACACCTCCTCCCATGAAACAAGTTAAATATTGTCATAACGCTGTGGTGGAGCACATCAAGCTGCAGCTCTGGGAAGTTACTGCAACACCATGTGCCCCTCGTTTGGGGAGTCTGAGGCCTCTGGGAAGGACTCAGATCCCACTGATTTCATGGACATCAAGTAGGGTGTGAGGAAATCCATCACCTCTTCTCTCGGAATTAGCTGAAGGGTGAAAAAGCTTTTTAATTTCGCTGATTGTACTTTTCAGTCCATGCTGGAGTTTTCTGGGAAACGAGTTTGGTTCCGAAATTTCTCAACTTTTTTTCCAGTTTTGTCATGCAATTTCTAGCCTAGAGGCTTCCCTCTGGGAAGATGCTTGAAGGCCATATGTTGCTTGGCTGGAGGGGGAGCTGTTCCTGGAATAGGGGTGGATAAGCCAGTTAATGTGCATTGTTTTGCAGGATGTGTGAAGATGGAGGTGTCACAGGAATGAAGGGATGTGGGCTGTGAGCACAAATGAAAAGGAGGTGCAAAGGGAAGGGTTCTGCATTTCTCTACTGCCTCCCCAGGGACAGAAGTGTCCCGTGTTATGTGCTGACTACTCTGAAAATGCTCTGCACTGTGTTGGGATAAGTCCTGTGGTTACCTGAGGGTCCTTGTAAACTCCAATCCTTGGCTGAACAGAACTTCCAAATTAAAATGGATCCCTTGAGTGGACCTTTGGTGTGAGGATGTGATTTTTCCATTGTGGAGCTGGGGAAGGCAGGTGGCAAAGGTGGCTTTGGTGGGCAGAGGGAGCAGGGCTGGAAGATATCAAGGAGAGAATAAAGAAACTGGGAGAGATTGTTCTAGAAATGCCATTTCTTAAGCAAGTGCTTCTTCTGAATGTTGGTCCCTTCTCATCACATACTGCTGTGATGTGCACAAAGTCTCAGATTATCTGACATGCTTGAATGAAGGAAAGAAACAACATCTCTGAGGGGTTTCAGGATTGTTTCCAGGTGCCTCACACATGCTGTGTGGTTTAGGCCATTTTGGACTGTTATGTTTGGGAACTTGTATAAAACTTAAGTTTATATAATTCCACCAACCTGATATTTTTAACTTAAATGCTGCAATTGCAAAACTCAGTGCTGTTTCTGGGTTTTTATCTCTTCCACAGGATGTGCCAGCTCTGTTTAATCACTGAATTTCATGCTGTCTGATCACCTGCAAAGAGATCTCTTGCAAAAAGTCCTCTTGCCTTTCAGGGCCTGGGGATGTGGAGTGGACCTGGCATGAGCCTGGTCTGGAGCAGTGCTGAGGGGGACAAGTCTGTGTCCCTTGTCAGCCTGACAGGCACGTCAGGCAGCCTTCCTCCAAGGGACTCAAAGTCAAAAGGATGAGATTGGCCTCCTGTTTCCTTCAGAAATCTGAAACTTGGAACAGAAATGTGCACACACAAGCTGTTGTTTCTGGACTCCTAGAATAGCCTTGTTCTTGGTGCTGCAGGAGTTTTCCTTCAAGCACATTTGTGTGGTGCAACTGTGGCACGGCGTGATTGGCGGGATCCATCTGCCCATCCTCCGTGTGGGGCCCAGGGGGCCGGGTGAAAACAAGATCTGTTAATTTGGTGTAGGAAAATATCATCTTCCCACTGGCTCGGGTGTGTTCCCAGCCCCGGGGCCTCACTCCTCTCCTCCTCCCCACGCTGTGAGGGAGTGATGCTGCCCTGGCAGCCAGGGCTGACCCAGGGCCCCTGCCCTGCACAGCACGAGGGTCTGCAGATCTGGGCAGGTGCTCAGTGCCCAGCTGGGGAGGGTCTTGCTCAGCCACGCAGAGAGGAAAAAGGACTTCCTTTGCTTCTTCAGATGCTGCTGAGCAGAGCCCGCAGCACTGTTCCCACCACTTCAGGGCTGCCTTGGGAGGAGGAAGCCCAGGGAGAAGGGGCTGTAACCAAGGGCAGTATCGGACAGACGGCTGCCTCTGTGTCTGTGCGTCCTACAGGTGTAGAGGAAAGGCCACAGCAGCCTCTGATGTTGGACTGGGGCGTCAGGAGTAGGGTGTAGCAGTCCCAAAGTCCTCAGCATCCTGAAATAACCTGGTGCTGGTTCTTTACAACCCCAGTAGGGAAGCTTGAGATGAGCAGTCACCTCAATCCAGTGCCTCAGGAGGAGATCCCAGGGGCTTTGAGCAAGGCTGAGCTGTGTTTTCATTTCCATGTTTGCTGTGCTCTGAAGAAACAAAAAATCCATGACTGGATTTTTGCTGCTACTCTTGATCAACCAAAGCTGTGAACAAATCCTGCAGGAATGAATGAAGGCTCTGCGAGCACATCCAGAAGGAAGGAAGGCTCTGTCCAAAAGACACATAAAGAGGGGTTGGTAAATTGTACTTCCTTGAGAAAAAGGCCATGGGGATGAGCAGAGCTTTCAGCACAGTAGATTTCCTCCTTTTGTGCCCTCTGTTTTGGCTTTTCTGATGTCCTTGCTAGATGATGGCTGCTCTTCGTGCATAACATGAAGTGTGCTTGTACTGGAGCATCTCTGGCAGTTACTCCTTTTTGAAACCTCATGGAAGTAAGGACTCACTTAGAGAAAGGTCCTGATTGGAGTCAATTTGATCTTGTGGATGGACAGAAGAGATTTCCAGTCAGTAGTTCAGAAGTTTGTGGTGGTTTGTTCAAAGTTTGAGCAGTTCTAGGCATTCTATTGAAGATCTGCGGTAAACTCCAGTGTTGCTCCATTAATGTCCTTAAAGAAGGGGAAGGAGTTCTGCACTGGGAACTTAAGGACAGAATGTTCTAATTTGGGTACCATAAATTATACCCATGAATAAGCATGTCCTGATTTTTCAGAGGTGCTGAACACTTTTAATTCTATTGACTTCAGTGGAAACTGAAATGAGCCCAGTGCATGCTTTGGATAAATCATGTTATGTAACAGAAAAATGATGGTAATTTATGTTTAAGAATTTTTCATCACGGCACCGAGCTCTTTTCTTTGCAGTTGGAAAGAATGAAAAGTTTGACGAGTTCTGCCGAGACTCTCAATCCACCTGCCCTGGCACCTGCCCAGCATTTCTGATGTGCAGCTCAGGACACTGCCCTGTGCTGGCTCTGGCCTGTGCCAGTGCTGGGTCCCACTCCGGGGCGGTGCCACCCCGTGTGGGGTGACCCCAGCGCAGAGCTGAGTGCCTGCAGCCTGGGGAGGTTGGGGATGGAGAAACCCGTTAGGCACAGGAGATGTGGGCCCTTTAACAGCTGGGGGACCCCGGGACAGGTGTGTGCAGGTGACTGCTTGTCCCAGGCCCTGCACCCGCGAAGTTCATTTGTGAGCACGGTCAGGAACCGAACCAACCATGCCCTCAGCCCTCGGTGTGCACGTCAGGGATGCGCTTTCCAGGCTGCTCCTGTCCCTTCAGGAAGAAGAGTGGCCAATGTGAGCAGGGCCCAGACACTCCCTGGGTGCCCTCCCAGCACTGCTCTTTGCTTTCAGGACGGGTGCGTCGAGTGCAAATTAAAAATAGCAATAAACATGAAGTGAGGAAAGCAATCAGAACACCTAAAATCCAGCACTATCTTTAATCATAAGTGGAAAAAAATTGATCGAGTGTTGTTTGATCACAATCTAAACACAGCCTAAACAACCCTTTGAATTTGTAAATGACATGCAACAGAGGTATTTTTAGCTCATGTTGCTCAGATCTTGAGGAGGATTTTTTGTATGTTTTAGCTTATCACATTTCTTGCATAATAAGCTCTAGTTTTCCACAGCAGTTTAATTTTCTGTGAGCCTATTCTGTATGCAAAGAACTTTTCTTTTGTGGTCTCCAGTGGCAAGATTATCTTCACACTGAGTGGATTTAAGGTGAAAAGAAGTTTACTGAAGGGCAAGATTGCAATCTCTGTTTACCTAGTTTGCCTTTCTCAGGCATGTTTTCATTATCAGTTTTGCTCATGCTTTGTTCTCTCTGTTTGAAATTCCGATGCAAATGTGGCAAAATTTCTTGCATCTTTAGAGAATGCCAAAAAGCCACAGTTTTTGTGGCATTTTCTGATTGAGATGTGCCCTTTTTCTTTTCCTATCTCTACTTGAGTGTGCTGGGCAGGATCCATCACTTTTGTGTGAATAGAAAATGCTCTTTAATAAAATAACCTGGATTTCTAATGCACTCTTCTGCTGGATGGCTTCTGCTGATAATGCAAGAGCAGCTGAAAAGCTCAGTTTTATCTTCAGGGCCTGCCAAGCTGGATTTTGTCTCCTGGAAATGGATTGGGCACTTTGGAGTGTAGGTATGGGACAGCTACAGAAGAGATGATGGAAGGACTGGAGGGAGGCCACAGGCAGCTGGGTTTTGGAGCCTTTTCCAAACAAACTGGTGCTCAGATTTAGTTTTACAACAAAAGAGAATGAATTCTCTGCTTTAGGGACCAATGGTCCAGGAGTTTCTGTGCTGTGGACCCTGAGGGTCTATGATGGAAGTGCTTGGGGGGCTGTGTGCTGGGGAGGAGATCTGCCTGAGGCAGCTGGGAGGGAGCAGAAAAGCCTGGAAGAGGCTGGAAAGGCCAAGAACTTATAGGAAAAGAAAGAAAAAAATACAGCATCTGAAAGCAAAAGGATGTGTTGTTATAAGCAGAATGGGAATCCTGTATTTTGGCTGCTAATTAAATTCCCCACTCTTATTTAATACCTGAAGTACAACAGACAATATTCACAGGAAGTGTGGCTCTTCCTCCCTCACTGGGAATGATCAGTCCCAGCAGAGGTCTGCTGAAATCAGTTGGATTGATTGCATAATAAATTTCAGGTTCTTGGCAATTTCAGTGAAAATTAGACTACCTGGAGAATTAGAGACTTCATTTAATTACAGAAAGAGCTGGGGCTGGGCTCTGAGCTGCAGCTCAGCTCAGCTTTAGGAGCAGCACTGCCTTCAGCCTGGACTTTCTCTACCTGCGTGCTCCTGTCCATTTGACATTTGGGGATCTCTGCCATCTCCTTGATTCATAGAGTTGTCATAGGAACTATTCCCTAAGCTGGGTTCTGACTTGTTCCATGAGGCACTTTATTGTATTATAAAGTGTTGACAGCAAAGCACAGGGATAGATTTTTAAATGTCACCAAGGTAACTGCTGGCATTCAATTACAGTTTCAGATAAAGATGAATCCCTTCTGCAAATGGGACTGTGTGAAAGTCAAAAACTCTGCTGAGGATGAAGGTGATTTGCAACACAGGAAAGAATTCTCTTGTCACTTTGCAAGGTTAATTGTGCCCATTCTGGGTTTTGGTAACACAAATGTAGCTCTGTTCTTCACTGATCACTTGGGATGCAGTTGTCTGTGTTTTATCCTGTCCTGCTCCATAAATGAGTCAGTCCCTCCGTGTAGCAGAGCCAGGGCTTATCTCAGTGGTGCTCTGAACACCCAGACTGACTCTGCTGTAAATGACATTTCTCGGGGCTTGCATAGACATCCCAGAGACCAGAGCAGGAATCAGACCTGGCTGCAAAGCTCCTGAAACCTCAGATTGTCTCATTCACCTTAAGCCTGAGAAGAGGAAAGTGCCAGGACTTGTGGGGATTAGGGAGAGGGGACAGCTGGAGAAAAGCTTGCGTTTTGGAGAAGGGCTTTTAGAGAGTAAAAATGCATTTGTGTGTGGGATCTGAGGGATCAAGAGGGGAGGAGAGGAAGGAGAGGTACCAGCAAGGTAAGAGCCAGGCAGAAAAACCAACTGGATGGTTTGGTGTTAGAAGTGGTGGTGTTGGATCCAGGCTTTGCGTGTGAGAGCTCCTCTGAGGCCGTGGGCAGTCAGTGAACTCTGAAGGCAGGAGGGCCCTTGGGAGCTGTGCAGGCACTGCAGAAATGACCCCTAAATCCCCTCAGGCTCTCGTGGTCTCAGGTTGTAGCCATGGCAAGGGCTCAGAATGCCTGTGACAGGCAACGCTGCTCCTTTTCTTTCTCTTCACCAGTTTGGCTCTTCCCTCTTATCTTGTGTCCATTATGTCTCAACATCTTTTCACAGAGTGATAATCACTAAAATTCAGGCTGTTATACATTCATTTTTCTTTCCCATTAAGAACAGTCTTTCCTTTCTCAATAAACTACCTTATCTTTTATTTGGAGTTTCCCATTAAATGTGAAAAGAACAGAACCTGACAATGTCATCTGAGGAAAGCAATTTTATTTTAAGGTAAAGTGTTTTGTGAACAGCATCCTGATTGCTTGGCAGAGCTAAAAATAGGTGACTGGTTAAGTAGCTGATCTGCATGTGGAGGCCTGGGAGTCATGCATCCTTACTGGTGCCCAATAATTCCATCCCAAATATTGTCCTAGTGTTGGAACAGTAATAGAGGGGGAGCTCTTCCTCGAGAGGTGCCCAAGACAAAGTGGGTGAAGTAAAACATCTCTGTTCAAAGCCGGATGAACCAGCAGCAATTTGATTTACCAGCACAGGTCAAGGTGTCAAATGTCAGATGGTTTTGTGGTGACGTGTGCAGGTGTTTTGTGTCTGGACCAAAGCCAGAGCGGAACAGCAGACCTGGGCAATGAAGAGCTGACTGAGAGACAGCAGCACCAGGTGCCACAGCAGAGAACACGTTTCAGTCCCTGAACAACATCTTCTGGCCCTGCTCCTTGCAGGACACCTCCACCTCTACCTGCAGCTCCAGGTGTGCCAGCCCTGATCCCTGGGGCCAGGGGAGCCCTTGGTGGTGCCAGTGCCCAAGACTCACTGCCCGCTTGGCCGGGCCATGCAGACAAAAGCCAGGCTGTGCTTCCTCCCCCAAAAAAGGCCTTGAACGGAACGTGAGGCTCCCTGGGATAAGCGGGAAATCTGAGCAAACCCCGAGGATGTACAGAGCACTTGTGCTCCCTTGACAAGTAACACGAAATCCAAACAAAGGGCTGGGATTCCACAGGGATTTGCCATGTAAGGGCCCCAGAGGAGATGCAGCATCTTCTGCCAGGACGGCTCTGTTTGGGTTTGGTTCTTGTAACATGGGCAGTTCTTCTCCTTGTTTTAAAGTTGTCTCCTTGAAATTTCTTTCATCATAATCCCTCTTTCATCATGAGCCTGCCTACCAACAGAATATTTGTCCTTCTTAATGCCTCTATTTCTCTTTCCCCCTTTATTTTCCCTCCCAGGCCTACTTTTATTTAGATTTCAGCCCTTCAAGGAATACTACACTGGGAGGGATTACAGTCCTGGGGTATCTCCATCACTGGATAATTCCCCTGGAAAAAAATGTAATCGCTGAAGAATTTTTGCTGCTTTCTTTCTAGAAGATTAAGTGGGTCAGATTCTTTGGGGAGGACTTACCTTTCCCTGGGAATGTACCATGAGGAGAATTCTTCGGGTAAGGGGTCCTGGCACAAATCATTTGTGTGGGTACAGTTCTTGCCTGGTACAAAACCCCAGTGCCTGCAAAGCCCATGCACAGAGCAATTCCCTCTCATTTTGCCTCACTTTTAGGGAAATGAACTCTTTGTGTGTCACTTGCTAGACAGTTTAACACAGTTTTAAGACAGGAATCCCACGTTCCCGAGCAAACTGCTGCAAATGGCAACGACCAGCTTCACTCCTGTGGCTGTGGAGTCTCCTGAGCTCCATGTTGGGAAAGGCAGGGGAATATTTTATTTATAACCCCACTGAGGGGTGCCTCGGTTCCCAGCACTCCCTGTGGCAGTGTGAGCTGCTGGGTGATCCCAGGGAATTGAGGATTTTGTGTTTCCATGTGGGCCATAGCCAGGACTTGCTGCAAGCTCCTGTCTGCACAAGTCCTCAGATGCAGCTCTGTCACATTCCCTGGAAATCTCTTGTTCCTGAAAATGTTCATTCTTAAAGAAAACCAATACTGTAGAGAAGGAATTAAAGTGGGAGTGAGAATATGATTTAAGGATTGATAAACTGCTCTGTAACTGTGAAACTGAAGTTTCTGTGCAGCTTAAAGGCATTTCCCAGTTCAGCTTTAATTATGCAAAACACTTGGAAATTTTTCTAATGTTTTGAAATATTTCTAGCAAGAAAAAAAAGGAAATAGTTTTGTTTCTCATCTCCCTCTTCTGCCTCTGGGTAAATTCTCTTGAGGTTCTATCTGACACTTCCTGAATCTCAATCCAACAGCTCTTCAGGGTATTTGCTGTTAAACACACAACTTGTTCCGAGGCTCTGTTAGGTTTGAAGTGATCCAAGCACAGAAGAAGGCAGATGGGAGGATGCACTGAGTGCTTTTTGTTTTTAAAAAATGCAGTGATATTGTAGAAATAGTTCTCATTTTGCCTTTGGAGACAGATATTTATACTAGTGATTCACTGATTTGGTCTGGAACTTTACACTTCATGGGACAGAAGACTGAAGGAATCCTGTCCCCTGGGGATTTGTTCTCCAAACCTGGAGTTCTCAAACTCCTGGAGGCAAATCTCTGTGGATGTTGGCAAATCAGTCTCTGGCTCCAGAGGCACCAAATGACACAGGAACCTTCAGTTCTTCTGGGTCTGGTGTCCACGTGGTCACCCAGAGAGCCACAAACCGCTCCTCTCCTGTCCAAAGAGAGAGTCTGACTGAGGGTGGACCTGTGCACACATTCACAAATGTCCTCTTTGGTTTCCTCTCCCATTCACATCCTAATCTGGAAGGTGGAATGCGCTGGGAGCTCAAATGCTGAATTTATCTCCACAAACATGAGTGGAATAGCTTTAGTTTTCCTTTTGCATAGTCCTTGCCTGGTACGTGTTCTGAATTGGAAAAATGAGAGCTGGTAACATTTGAATTAAATCTTAAGACAGCCAATATATTAATTAAAAGGAATGTCGATGGTCTTAATTAGCAACATATTAACATGCTGTGAGCACCAGAAGTTCTACTGAGTTGGTTGGTCTCACTGATTCACCTGTATTTACTACTAATTAATGAGACATTACAATCATTAATGATCTCTGCAACTTCTTGAGAGGGAAATTAATTGTTTAAAGGCTTAGAGCTGCACTAAACATTAGCGCCAGGATAAGGTCTAGAGCATGTGGGGCTGTTGAAATGATGATTTCCCTGCTGATTAAGAGGTCCTGAGCTTTCTGTCCCTTTGGTAGGATGAGGTGACTCTGTGCCATTGGATTTTTAAAAAAATAATGTTTGCATAAAGATGTTTGGAAAGCATCTGCTAAACACACATCTATGTCATGGCAGAAGAAGAGCAGTTTGTCCAACACTGGCTATAAAATTATTATTTTTGATCTCTCTAGACAAGAGCTTGATTGTATTAGAAGATGGATTTGAAGGCAATTGAGAACTTTCATCCTCAAACACTTTAATAAAACTGAGGAGCCACTTGAGCATTCTCAAGAGCTCCTCTTTGATTTGTACCAAATTATGAACGTAATAACCTCTAATGAACCAGGCGTTGAGTTGCAGCTGAGATGAAGATGGCCCAGACCTCCTCAGTCTGGGTTGTGTTGTCCTCCTGTTGTGGTGACGTGAGAGTTAAAGGCTGATGCTGGAGCTTGCTTGGTCTGGTTTTGCCACACCTCACTCTGAGGTTAAGTTGATCAGCTGTGGTTAAAGCTGGGTCCAAAGCACAGTTTTAGATTCACACGTTCTGCAGAAGACTTTAAATCAGAATTACGTGTTAGGGGCTCTTTGGAGCACCTCTAGGAATGTTTGCCTTGCCTACCCCATCCCACCAGGCAGGGCTGTGTTTAGGAGGTGCTGGGTGGGCTGTGGGATGTGACTCCTGGCACTCCCCCGTGCTACCAGCAGCCTTGGACCGCGGGCTGTGCTCTGGAAACGGAGCTGCTCTGGAGGAGATGCGGAGGGAAGAGAATTCCTGCTCCAAAGGTCAGCCAAACCTACGGGGCACTTACAGCAGCAGAAATTACAGCTCTGCTCCCTCACACGTGGGCTTTGCAAGAGGATGAAAAGAGCAAAAGCCTGGCACAATGGGCTCCGAAGGAAAGTCCTTTAAACATTGCTATTAGGAGGGTTTCTTTGGGCAGGAATGAAAGGCAGCACTTTGTGGAGTGTTGCTCACTTTTGACAAGGTAAATGGCTCCCTTGATTACAGAGGCTTGCTTGGCACTTCCTGGAACTGCACATTAACTCCTCCTGCCTCTGCCTGCAGGTCACATCACAGCAGGCTGAATTTGTGAGCCTGCCCAGCACTCACTTCTTACTTTCATCCTCCTGATGTTATTGCATGTTTATTACTTGCTGATACAGACTTTAGATCTGTGGTCAGATTGGCAGTGTAAAGCTGCTGTTCTTCTCTTACAGCACTTCCTGAGCTTTATAGAAACCCCTGAAGTATTTGGTACAATGGTTGTCTGATCCTCACATCTTCAATAGTAATAATGAAAATCGTTCAGAAATGGGTTAGAAACAAATATTCTGTTTTCAAGTTGCACTGTGTTATTGGATTTGACTAGGTTTTGGGAATTTGGTAGCACTGAAGAGATCAGACTGTTCCCACAGAGAATTCTGGCTGAAACACTTACAAACCTCAAAACCAATAACATGAGTAAAAGTTTATCTTCAGCACCAAGTGTATTTGCAAACAGAATAAATGCTGCGTTTCAGGGCACAAGCTCTTCACAGCAGTGCTTGTGCCTCCATCCTCATCCATTTGCTCTGTCACTGTGTCAAAGCCTCCCATCACTTCAGGCTCCTCAGGTCCTGGCTGCCATTTGTCCAAGCTTAACCCTGCCACAAAATCTTTAAGGTGTGTGATAAACCTGCAGCACACAGTGCGTTGCCAGTCCCTCTGCTGTGGCACAGAAGGTTTTCTTGGCATCTCCAGCATGGAAGAGCTGAGGGTCTGGGGGTGCAGCTCTGTGCTAAACCCTCTGCAGTGCCACTGCTGGCCAGGGACTCTTTGAACGTTCCACTGTGTGCCTCCCAGCTGTAAAGATAATTCCCAAGAGAAATAGGGAACATCAGGTAGGATGTGGCTGGAACCTCCGTGTGCTGGCCATTCGTTTTCAAGGTGGACATAAAGGCACAGCAAATTAACTTCTTGTTTTCATTTCACATAAGGAACTTCCAACTGAATTGGAAAGATTTGGATGTTGTGTTTGGATTCATGCTCTGACACTGGCTCTGAGTTTGATCAGTGCCATTGTAAGTGGCTGCTTGCAAGGTTTTGGTCACAATGACCCTGAACTCAGGAAATCCGCAGCAGGGCAACAGTGGGAGAATGTTCTGAGATACATCTGATGAAGCTGGATGGAGTCTACTTGCTGGTGGTGTTGTGTCCTGCTAGGAAGTGTATCCATTCCAGCCCCGTCTGTTGTTTGGAGTGTTCCTGTGCAGGGAAGCAATAGGGTCTCCAGGCATGGGAAGGAAAACCATATGGTTTGTGGTTGGCAAACTCCTCTGGTACAGACGAGCCTAGGGAGGAGAACTTGGGGTATCTGGGAACTTGTAATGAGATCTGTCATCCTGGGGTGTGACACCTCAGTGTGACTGGGCAGAGTGACAGCAGAGAGGCTCTGTGAAACTCGGTGAATGGGGAGATACTGGAGAAGTCAGCTGCAGAACCCAAACCACAGCCTTGAAACAGCCCAGAGCTGTGACAGGCAACCAGGCATGAGCCTAACCCAGGAATTAGGTTCCTAGCAACCCAGACTAACTCAAATGCATCATCACTGGCCATTTCAGATGAATACCTGGGGCTTTTTGCAGCTCTGCAATACTTGGTGTGAAGACTGTAGGTGTCCCAGGCTCTGCAAAAGAGGAGGGAGGATTTTTTTTCCTTGAAGTTCCCATTGTGGCAAGTTCAGTTTGGAGGTCTGTAGATATTCAGGGTGACATTTTCAGCATTTAGGACATGGGGAGCAGTCAGTGTTCCTTGGAGCACCCAGCACTTGTTCATTATCAGAATTGTCAAATCTTTCAGGAATACGAAAGGCGTGTGCTCAGTAACAACTTGTCTGGGCCAAGCGCCAGCAGAGAAGTTCCAGGAACTGTGACAACAAAGTGTTGGGGCTCCTCAAGGGAAAAATATCTCCTGGAAATGAACACGCTCTATCAAACTTTAAATGGGGAAGAAATGCAGTAGAATGCTGAGGAGTCCAATATTGATGAGCCCTGTGCTCAGGGACAGAAGACTCTGTTTTCTTGAGCTCCTGCTCTGGCTCTTCCAAGGCCACGTGCCAGATCCCTGTTCCCATCTGAAAGACTTCCAGATCTCTGCTACTTGATGCCCTTTGCCCTTTCACCATTCAACTGCAAATTCTCCAAGCATGTTTGTGAGCCTCATGTATCAAAATGGGCAATCCTGTTGTGTAAATAATATCTTTTTTTTTTCCAAGGAATCTTCAGCTAGATTCATGTTTTCAGAACCAAATTTATTAAAATAGAAATTCCGCACACAAACTGAGCAGGGAGAAGGTTTTTAGTAAACTTTTTTGTGCCATGCCATGGGCTGTTTGAGTTTTATGTCTTGTCAGAACTCTAATCAATGCAGAACAAACATGCAAAATGCATTAACTGTTGTATGTAGTGCAAAGCAGAGAATAGTTTTGGATGCTGTGAGCAGCTGGAACCAGGAGCCATCCAGCACAGCTGTTGGACACCCAGATCAAAGGTGCCAACAGATTATTTCCAGTGTGGTGTGTCTGTGCTCGTGTGTGGAGCTGCCTCCGCTCGACCTTGGCTCATGGAGGATCTCTCAGATACTTCTCTGGATTTAGCAGTATCGGGTGCCTCAGGTTTTTGGGAAGAGTCTCAGAGGGTCCTAACATTGCAGAAGACCCTGGAGAGCTGTGAGCTGATCCCAGCTGACAGGAACCCACAGTGGTCACGGTGTGTTCAGGTGCTGCCAAGGGACCTTTCTGTCCAGGGCTTGTTCAGGGCCTGTGAGAACCCTTTCCCAGACCCCTTGTCTATAAGGAAACCCCACTCTTTAATATGGAAATGAATATTTTTATCCTTGACTCCAGGGGAAGCAGAATCAAGCCCAGTCACCTGCTGAAAATGGGCACTGTTCTGATAGCTCCTATTTCTGGTCAGCTCCTGGTGGGGAACATTGCAGTGCCCAGGTACATTGTGCAGTATTTGAAAAGTTAATAAATTCCAGTGCAAATCAGTGCTGCTGAAAGCCCAAGTAAATATTAAGATTCCACTTTCATGAATAACTCCTGGCTAGGATATTATTTCTAATTCAAGAAACCACCCCTTTCATCTCCTACCTAAACACTTTTTATATTTGGATCAAGGTTATGTTTTACTACACACTGCACAAATGTTTGAGAAGATAGAGTTTCTTCACTGAGGAGCTGACAGCTTTCTCCATAAATCCAGTGTTGCTAGGTTTACACAAAAATATTTATATGTTGAACTTGATCACAATCACTGACATGGATAGCTGTGGCACTAATCATAATCATTGGTTTAATATGCCTGGAAATTAACTGTCAAATACAGACTGAGGTGGGGAGGGGAGAGCATTTGACTCTTTGTGGATCTCAAGGTGAGAGCAGAGTGACTGAAGCCACTGGAGGAAATAATGACAGGTTGTAGCACCTGCAAGGGCTGTGCCCACTGTCGGGGGATTTTCCCCTCTCGTTGTGTGTCACCAATGCTCCCCTTGACTCCTGAGGGGAGCAGAGCTTTGTGTGCCAGCAGCCAGAGCTGTGTGTGGTTATCAGGCAGTGCACAAGTACAGCAAATGTGATTGTCTTCCCCTTAACACCTGTATTGGCTATATTGATCCACAAGAAAATTAGGTTTTTGAAAGTTCAAATGCGGTTTAATGTCTCCAGAGTGAAATGGATCTTTTCCTGCAGCCAGAAGTGCTCAGTGACCATTTTGTGCAGATTTACCCTGCAGCAAGAACAATCTGTGCTCAGTCAGAGGCAAAACCACCACTGGGGTAAGAGTCCTGCACAAATCCTATTTAGTATTGCTGCCCACCTTATCTTAAAAACCATAAAGATTCTGGCAGGGAAAGGGAGCTGTAATGAACGTGGATAGGTGGGTGAAAACATGATCTAAGACAAGTGGGCAGTTTGGGGATGTTTAGACTGCAAGTTATTTATTGCAGTCGCTCTTGGCTGTGTTTGCTCACTCCCGGTCCGGGACAGGGTTTGAGGAGTCACTCAGGGCAGGCAGTGACTCAGGCAAGGGACAGTTCAGCTGTAATTAAAAGCTTGAATTCACATCTAAATTCCCACTTAAAACTGAAGTTATTTGATTGTCATTGTTGCTGTGACACAGGTTTTAGGGCTGGTAAACCCAGTGTTCATTCCCTTTCCTTACACTATGGATATGCCTGGAGGAATTAGAGTATTACATACTCTGCATAAGCAGAAAACTTAGTTTTCCAAAATGGCCCAATTTCCTATGAAAAGTGTCACACCTTGATCATCTCTCCAGACTCTCTGGGCTGATCTGCAGAGGGCAGGAGCCGGGACAGTTTCCCTCCTCACTTGTAAGCAGGGGTGGGCTCAGTAAAGGACATCTGCTGATGCTGAAAGAGCCACTCCTTGTTTCTGTTACCAGAAGATTGTATACCTTTGAAAATAAAAAACAAGTCTTGCTCCACTGAAGACGGAGAGGTAGCCCTGGATGACTTTCCTGAGGGGGGCTGTAGTTCAGGGTACGTTTGTATAAATTATAATTTGCATTCTCTTGAAATGCTGCTCCTCCTTTTACCCTCCCCTTGACAGGAGAAAGCAAACGTTCCCTGCATGGCACACCTTTCAAAGTCTCTCTCTTCTTTGTCATCCATTTCTCTACACATTTTACCTCCAACGGGTGAATTTTCAGCTCTGTTCCTATTGTTTAGACTGGGTTTTTCCCTCTAGAGAAGAGCACCTGAAGTTTCCAAGATAGTTGTGACTCAGATGAGTCACAGTCAATTAAAGCAGTGAAGAGATCTGTTCTTACATGGTTAACTGCCCACTTTATTGGGCACTTAATTTAAGTCCCTAGAGAATCATAAGAGACTTGATTTACTTTTTTTTCCTCCAAAGCTTTGTAATGATTGTGACTTGGAACTTCTTGTTCTTGTTTCTTCCTTTAATTAGGGACTGAAAATATTCACTGTCGTGAAACATCTGGCAGAACCTGGCTCTAATTTGGTCTGGTATTTTATGCTTTTTCAGCCATAAATAATTTAATGTCTCTCTAGTATTCTGAGGGTTTATGTGCCAAATTTTATCACCAACACTTAGAACAGAAACTTCAATAAAACTTTTATGTTAACATCCAGAAAACTTCAGGCTGAGTAGCTAAACACAAAGCACTGCTACAGATCCAATTGGTGAATAAATCATGAGACAAAGCTGGGCGAATCCTCCCTCATGGCCTGTCAGTTTACAGAAAACGGGACAATTTGCTGAAAAACTACATCAGACAAAGGTATATCACACTGTGCAGTCAGAGGATCTTGTGGGTCATTCTGTGCAACCCCGGCAACAACAGCTTCCCCAAGTCACCCTGTCCCTCCATTCACTTCCAAACTGTTTCTGGGAAACTGTTAAATTAGAGAGGCGAGGACAGAGGGGTCGGAACAGGGAAATCTTTAATATTCTGCAGCTGGTGGTGTGGCTGAATAAATCCTTTCATGGCTTGGGCACTGCTGAGAGCGATGAAGAGAGGAAATTAAGCTTTGAGAAGATGCTGCTGCAGGTTCTGTTACATTAACATTTGGGGTTAAATCAAACACACTCCTCTTACACTGCATAGAATGTTGGCTATAATGATGCAGGTTTATGAGATTATGGGAGAACACCAGCAGAGCAGCTGCATGGTTTGCAGGCAGCAGATTTTTACTTTGTAGTCCTCACTAGAAGGCTGAATGTTCATGGAAGTTAATATGGATCTGCACCTAACTAATATTTGCCTGTGGAAATGGAAATGTGCTCAGTTTCCAAACATATAGGAAATGGGAATTAAATTCTAGTGCTTGACATATTATTCTGGTCTCAGAAAAGCTCTGCCTATAAATAATAGTTATTTGTGTTTCTGTGATGGGTGGGCTCCTTTGCAAGAACATGGCTGGTGTTTGATTGAAATTGATTTCAAGTGTGAGACTTCTGCCTGGTTTAATTCTCCCTTTATGTTCTCGTTCTTTATAAATTGGCCAGCTGAAAAGAAAAAAATGGAAGAGTCCTATCAGGAAACACAAATGTACCAATCATTGTGAGTTTTTGTCTGTCTGCAGCAGCATTTGTAGAGCAAAGGATGACCAGAGAATCAGGCATGAGGGAGTAAGTGTGGTTAATGTTGTGGTTGCAATAAATTTGCTTAGCAGGGGTACAAAGTAAAGGATCCCTGACAGCTCCCTGGGGATCCACCCAGCACCGCCCTTCAGGATTTGGCCAGGTACAGGTGCTTTGGAAAAGGTGCTCTGGAAAAGGTGCTGTACACGACTTGTAAAACAAATGTACAAGAGCCTCCCTTCAGGGGGCTGTAGTGAATCCGAGCAAAGAGGGGTTTGCAAGTCAGAGCAAAAGGAACCTGCCCCGTGCTACTGAGGCTGCAGCACCTCTGGTGTGGGGGGGACTGAAGGGCTGAGGGGGGCAGGAGCCACTTCTCTGTAGCTGAACAAGCAGAGGGCGTCTCTTTAGCTCCTCTCTGCAGTTTTGATCTGTTCCATTTGATGTTCAGAGCAGTGTTTACTGCTGGTTCCTCTTTCTGGTGAGATTTTTCGATGTAGAAACACTTGCATTTCTTTGCACCTTGAAGGGATTCTTGTATTACATGCTGGTGAAATATTTGCCTCTGTTGGTAGAGAAATAGAGAAAGCCTGTTTAAAGCAAAAACCTTGGGGTACGTCACAACCAGGGGAATGAACGAAGACTCCACAGGCAGTTGAAAGAAAGCAAGCATCCTGGGCATGATTTGAAGTTTAAAAACTCCCGTGCCCTTGCTGGGTGACGCTGGAGCACGGTCGGGTGGCCAGGAGCTCCCCGTGTCACCACAGTGAGTTACCAGCTCCTGCAGCTCCTGTGCTTTTGTGCGTCCCTGGAAATGAAGAACACGTGATTTTCTGTTCAGCTGGCAAGCACTTCATGGAAATGGGATTCACAGCAGCTTTACAGTCGTGCCGTGAAAACAGACGTGGGCCAGGCAGATGTGTGAGGCTGCTCAGCTGCCGTGCTGCTTGTGGCAGGTTTCCTGTGCAGACAGACTCCCCTCGGGGCTGGTGTTTGGGTTTGTTGGCACAGTGCAGCCAGAGGGGCCCAACAGGGAGGCTGGAAGCAGTGGGAGAACAAATAACTCCAGTAATGGGCAGCACCAACTTTAATAGCCACACCTGAGTCACATCATCAGAGAATTCATTACTGCAGGATCTGCGCTCTCAGACACACTTATTTCAGCACAGGATGTACATAGGATGGACAAAGGACTGGTTTGTGTTTATTTGTTCTCTGAATTGGGAGTTTTTTTAAGGTAACACTTTCCAGCTCACTTCAGCAGTTTAGTACAACACAGCTGCCAGCAGAACTGGGTTTTTCTGCCTCTGTTCCTTTCATTTAATCAGCTCATCATCCCTGGTACAGCAGAGATGGGGTTAGCCAAATACTCAGATCCCTGTGCACAGGGAGGGAGCTCAGGGCTGCTGGCTCTGATCTCTGTAATGAGGGGTGCAGCCTGAGCAAGGTCAGGCCCAGGGCCCACTCAAACACACAGGGGCATTTTCCAGGCCTCAGGATTGTGGTGGTCATTAAGGCTCAGTGGTGGCTTTGCTCATTTATCATCCCATAATCACAGCTGCTGTCCTCTCTGCCACGCCTGCAATGATGTCACAGGACGGGGGAGCCAAAGGCAGGTCACTGAATTAAAAATAAAGCAGCAAACACCAGCCACAAACCTGAATAAATGAAAAACCCAATGCAGGTAACCAGGGAAATACAACAGCTGATCAAATAATGATCACTGGATTGACTGCTCAGTAAGAGGGAATAAATCAGAGACCTTGTGCTCGTGGTTGGGCTCTGTGTTCTCGGGGTGAAGGTGCTGGGCTGTCCCAGGGGGGTTCAGAGGCTCCAGGGCAGGAGGCTCCTCTCCTGATGACAACCAGGACCTGCTTCCCGTTCAGTCCTGTCCCAGGAAAACGAGCCCAGGGGGCAGTGACAGCAGGGATTACTGACCAGTGCAGGAAGAAACCCCCTGTGCCAGCACTGCAGAGCAAACGTGAATTCCTGAAAAGCCCAGGGCAGGGAAGGTGGAGAGGATGGAAGCTGGCTCAGGAGAGAAGGATGTTCAGTCAGTAACTCCTGGCTGTGGGAAGGGACGGTCCTGACGTTGCCTTTCAGTGAGACGGGTTATGCCAAACCGTGGCATCCCATTTCCACGTGCTGGAAGACATTAAAGCACAATACTCTGACTTGGCACGTTTGCCTCCCAGCCAAGCTACTGCAATCAGAGCCCTTTGTATTTTACAATTCCTTTCAGATTTCCAGTGGAAACAACCTGCTTTTTCTTCTCCCAGGCTGCTACACACAACTAAACACATCCTGGCAGCTTTCCCCCAGTGCCTGTGGTGGTGGCCCTGCAGGGAGCCCATGGCAGAGCCCCACAGGAGGGTGGCACGGGCTGCTGCCAGGGGGACGCTGCTTTCTGCCCTTCCTTCCTTCTGCAACCCTGGATCACAAGCAGATCCAGCTGAAAATGAGCTGGGTTTATCACGCTTTGCTGTGCCAGGTTACTTTTCAGAGGTATTTGTTCCATAAGGAGGTGATGCTGGTGTGGAGCTGCAGTGGGGAGTTGGAATGTCCTTTTTGTGGCACTGGCTTGGTTGCTTAATTTTCACAAGCATGGCCTTTTAATGGATGATGTTTTGGCATGTCTGCACCCAGAGCTGGCAGGATCATGGCTAAATGCAGAGTGCCATCAACAGCCGAGGTGCAGCAGAGGTTGGCAACTTTTTTTCCTTATTAAAATATGCTACCAAAAATCTGACCATGAATGCACAGCTCTGTGTGCGTGGGCACAACGTAGGATTGGTGATTTCTGCAGTAATGACTTCTGCAGTGTGACAGATCATAACCTCAGGTTTTAACTTTAGCTGGGAAGTGCCAGACCAGAAAATGAAGGTAACTGAAATAAACCCAAAAATGCAGAATTCCTCATCCTGAAAAGTACTTTTTTTTTTTTTTGCTTATCATAATAATGAGAGTGGTTCTACCTTTCCATACTTCCATGCCATACCTTCTGCTGGCTACAGCAAACAGACTGGAGATGTTAAAACTGGAGAACAAGTGGGAGGGAACTTGCAGAGCTCTGCCACTGCAGGTCTCAGACCTGTGTAGTCTACTTCTCTTGGGATGGAAAAAGCTGTTGGAAAAAACCCCAATCTTTTGGGTGGGAAGCTTGTTTGTCAGCATAGTGAAATCTTTTGGTGCTGGGAGCCATAACTTATTACTAAGTCTTGAAGGAAATAAGCTACAGGACTCCAAACTGCTTTGTCCAGGAATTGTGAAGTTACACGACACTGGTGGTGTTCAGCTGATAGAATAATATCACAAAATGGGAAAGAAGCTCAGCTAGAAACAGTCAAACTGCAGGAGAGCTGCAGTCTCCTGGGAACTGCAGCTCAGTCTTAGAGTAACTGCTGCTTAGATGGCAAAATAATTGAAAACTGGGGGGAGGAGGGGAAAGCTCTGCAGATGGCTGCTGAGCTGTGTCTGAGATCCTGGAAGAAGATGTAAAAAGCAAGAGCATTTGGCATCAAAGAGCAGGCAAATGATGCTGGTTTCGTGCCAGGCAACTTTTTAATACAAGCTCATATATATCTGAAATTGCAGAAACAAGCAAAATCAGGCAGCCTGAATTATGAGCAGAAAAGCAAAATAAGTCCCTTTGTATTAACTGTGACTTTCTTTCCCTAATAAATGACTTCTGCCCAGGAATGAGAGTTTTTTGGCAGCAGTGTGGAATACATCTGTGTCTGGTAAGAGCAAGGAGGGCAGGGAACTCACAGATATGTCACAGACCTTATTTGCTTGCTGTACTTGTCCCAGGGATTCAGTCTGGGGCAGTGGGCAATTTGTGCTTTTTTTTTTGGCTTCCCTGTCCTAATCAGTCAAAACCCGCTGAGGACTGGCTGGGTCTTGGCAGGAAGGCCCTGCCTGTCTTGTGAATCCCATTCAAGCACCCCTGAGCACAGCCTGCCCTGCAGGCACCTCTCCTGCAAACCACTGCTGCTGCTCCCCAGCTTGTCCAAGATTCTTCTTTCCAAGCATGAAATTCCTGCTTTGGCTACATAATTTTGGTCTGTGAGCTGGACGCCTTGGCTTACATATAAAAGCTGTTTAATCATCTGCTTTTTAGCAATAAGCTGTTCACATCCCGTGAGTGCATCACCCCCTTGGAGCACAAAACCCTCTGGAGGTGACCACAGGGCCACCTGTGCTCCCCAGTGTTGGTGGCTCTGGAAGTTGCTGTTCCCAGGAGCAGAGGCTGGATGTGGCCACTGGAATAGAAACTATGATTGATGATGTGGTTCTGCGCTTGAGTTTACTGCAAAGTTGGCTTTCTCTTACAAAATATGTCCTGTGCTACTGAGCCCACTCAGTGGCAATTTGTCTGGGCCTTCTTGGTGTTTGCAGCCCTGGGATTTGCAGCACTGAAGGCCTGGAAATCCCCAGACAAATGAGCAGATCCCTGTGTTTCTGCATGGACAACTATTTCAGCTGAAAAAGAGAGTAAAGCAGTCAAAATATATTGAATGTCTCATTAAGAAAAATGGCTTGGTCTGGATGTTCTGAAAGACCCAAGCTGATTCTCCTGCCACCAAACCTGCTGGCAGAGGATGTGAAAATGCTCTGCCGTGGTCCCACGTGCAGATGGGCTCTTGGCAGGGTTGTTATTTTTCTTTTTTCTGATTATTTCTGCTGTGACTGTTTCTCAGCTTGCCCAGTGGCTGCTCCTGGATCGTGGTTTTCCAAGTGAGGGTGCACAGGATGACCTTTGGGATGTTCCTCCCCTCCTGGGAATAAGGTGCTGCTGTGGCTTTCTCTGCTTTTTGCTCCGGGGTCTCCACAACATCGCTGTATCAAGGGCAGAAGGAAACATCGTGAGGCAGAAAATCTATTTCAATTCAAAGTTAATATGGTTCTTTACAAGCACATTCCACTTTTTTCACGAGTCTGACTCCATCCCCAGGGCTCAGGCTGGTGGATGCCATGGAGGGACAGCCCCAAGCTGCACTTCCAAGGGGAAATCTGTGCCCGAAAGCTGCCAGGACCTCTGCAGCGTGTCAGATTGGTGCT
This sequence comes from Atrichornis clamosus, assembly GCA_013400975.1. Taxonomy (NCBI): domain Eukaryota; kingdom Metazoa; phylum Chordata; class Aves; order Passeriformes; family Menuridae; genus Atrichornis; species Atrichornis clamosus. The sequence goes on along the minus strand of WBMZ01012114.1, from coordinate 78,561 downwards.
GGCTTTTTGATACAGAACTTCTCGGGTTTGCTCCCAGGCGCTTCAGTGCCTCACAATGACCTAACCTGGGTGGTTTGAGGTTCCAGTTTGAAAAACATCCGTTCTGTGGTTCATTTGTTCCCAAGACATCCAAGTGATGCCCCATACGGGTTTGACAGATCAGGCTGTTCCTTTTCTAGCAGCATGGCTCAAGCAGCTGTAAAAACTTGGGACATGAGCACCCTGCTTAAATCTTGAATTTTCTGAAAAAAGAGAAGGTCTGCATGGGTGAGCAAGTGTGGCTGAGCCAACGCATGTTTGACCCAGCAGCACCTGAGGACTGAGTGTTTTTGTGGGCCAGGATAACACCCTGGCAAGGACAAATGAGATTCCATTTTCTTTAGACTGAATTACATTTCTAAAAGTGGTCGCTAATGCTCTCCTGCTGTGATATTTTGAGACCTACTCCAATGAATAACTGCTATACTGAAGAGACTTAATTACTGAGAGATAATTCAATAATGATTCAATAAATGACCTGTTCCATGAGAGGGTGAAGTTCAATATGGTGAAAGATCTTGGGTTTTTTTCCATGAACACAAATTACTTAAGGTTGGTTTCATGCAAATGAAAAATCACCAACAAATTAAAGCCAGAGAGGCCTAATTTATGGATTTTTCCCATCTGTTAAGAAGTTATAGCTTATATAGATATATATATATGTAACATTATACATAAGAACAGAGCTGAAATCCCAAAGTAATGTGTGAGGTGCAGCTCTTCTCTATGAAACCCCAGCCCCTCTGAGCCCATGGATTTCTCTTGGAGGTGATTTGTCAGACACTGTGTCCTTTCTTCTGCAGAGATTTGTGTCCCCGGGTGCTTGGATGATTAATTCCCATGGATCATAACCTTTCTCAGGTTTTGACACCTGCACTTTTAACTATGATATCAAAGGTAATCGTGGGCCTCACAGGACCTGTGTCGCTTGCAAAACACTGTGAAAACCAACAGTGCAACTAAACTGGGACAAATCCTTTCAGGCAATAAGTCATTTTCCCTCCTTGCCACACAAGTCTTGGAGATGTCCCCTTCTCCTCTGGGGGGTTGTGGTGGGGTTGGGACTTCCCTTGGTGTGTTGGTTGCTTAGTGCCAGTTCTGGGCATTTTCCTCTCATCTGCTTGGTCAGAAGAGAGAACTCTGTGTTTTGGGGCATTCTCGACACCCCCTTTATGCTGTCGTGGTCATCAGAAATTGCTGTTGCAGATCCCAGTCCTTTGGGTGTTTCCTGTTCAGCCATTCACAGCTGCACCTTCTCTCCCTTTCAGCTGAATGTTGTTCACCAGTTTGAACACATTTGACACTCTCTATGTTCACTCTTGAGAATGAACCTTTTCAAAATAATTACTCCCACTCATCTCCAGAGCAATCGATAGAGTGAATAAACCTAGATGCTGCCAGAGGTTTAATTCATTCCCATTTTCTAGAAAATATTTCAAATGTTAAATGAATGGCCATAAATGTAGGACTCAGTTAAGGATGTGCTGGTGTGGCAGCAGAGACTTTCCTTTTGAAGCTGTTTGTGCCTTGTATCAGTACAAAAAGGAGTGGGATGTTTCACATGTGAGTTGTAGCTAAGTTTTGTTCATTTTCAAGGCTGCGTGGAAAAAGGAGGGATGGCAGCCAGAGGTCTTTGCTGCTCTTCCTGTGCCAGGGATAACTTCTCAAAACGACTATCAAAGAGCACTGAATTATCAAAAATAAATTGGATTGGTGGATCGTGGTTGACATGGAAAATTTCATCCTTCTGATGTCTCTGCTCTTCCTACTCTGGTGCTATAGGAGCACCTTTTTCTCTTGGACTGCCCAGGGCAAGTTTTCATGGCCAATAAATACATGGAAAAGAACAACTTAAAAGGAACATGCTGAAATATCCTTCTGAATTAACTCCTCTCTCCTTCCTTACAGGAGAGTTTGGTGCAGTTTGGTTGCTGAAATATGCCACTAAAGTAAATCAGATGAATTATTAATGCTTTGCAGGCTGCTTCTTTCAAGTGGCTGAGCCGAGGCAGCTTCGGTGGGGCGTGTGTAACTTCAGCTCTCAGCAGCAAAAATAGACTGCAGGCCTCAGAGGAATGGGAAGCTTAAGAGACTATTTTTGTCAGCACAGTTTTAGTGCTATTATGTGTTATTTTGTCAGAGTGGATAGGGTGGATTGTTATTTTGGACGTAGTGGGTGATCTGACTGAAAAACCACTTCTGTTTCCTTTCTATATGTCACAAGCTGCTTCAAGTTAGAAGTCCCATATTTCCCTTATTGTGTGCTCGACCAGAAGAAAATAAATAGGATGTCTTTGGCTGTTCTGCAGGTTCAGTTGCAGATTATCTTCCTTCCACCAAGCAACCACATTTCCTAGTGAGAGGATTTGCACTTCATTAACAACTCTAGGTCAAAGTGGTGGAAAATCTGTCCTATTCTCTCTTTATTAACCTTTCTTAGCGTTGATATTTAATTAGATTAATTAATTCGAGGACACAGCTTCTGTCCTGACGTTCTGAAGTCACTCTGCTGCACCCCCTGCCAAAGGCTCTGCATCCCTACCTGGATGCCCTGCTTTGGTTGAGATGCTTTGCCAGAGCTCCTCGGTCACTGCAATCCAAGTGCATCAATCCCGAGTCAGGAGGAATAAAGCCCTTGCAGGGCCTTTATAACTGTTCAAGGATCTTAGCAGAGAGTTTATTTGCTGGGGCTCTTTCACAGAAGTGCTTGCACCCTTTGCTGCTTTACTTCTGGATAAATTGGGTCAGCTTTTGTCAGGTTCTTTACTGAGCGTCACTTCTCAGACTCAGGATTTTGCTATCAGCATCAAGCTGTGATTTGAATTAATTCATCCATATTTGCTGTGTTTCCGTAAGTACATGGAAATGCATTTGGCAAAGCCAATGGAGGAAGTACTTTGTAGTTGTTCTGAATGGTGTCTTTCACACGGGATTTGTAGCATTTTGTGTGTATATGTAGGTGTGTGTGTGTGTTAATAACAATACATATCTGGGAATTTGTCCTGTTGGCAGTGTAAGTAACTGCTTGGTCTGTAGAATTTGTGAGTGACGCTGAACATATTGGACTTGTCAGGCCTTAGGTAAGGTCAAACTGGCCCTAGATATTTCTGAATGCTCTTTTTTAGTGCACAGGTGACCTGTGTCTTCTGCCATGCTCAAGATGCTGGCTGTGAACCCCTCCCTTCTCCTTTGAGGCAGATGATGGCAGAGGAAATCTCCGTTTGTTTTCTCTTAAGTGTGTTTTATTCCTTGGTTCCCAGGCTCTCAGATTTATGGAGACTGGTAGGATAATTTCCTGCCAGGCTGTGCTTTGCCAGAGCCTTGCCCTTCTCTTGGTGCAGTGCATCATCCCCTGCAGGTTTTGTGACATCTGGTGGCTGACATATTTTGAGATATTTCAAAATTCCACATGAATCATTTTATTTGCTTCCTTATTATTTTGGATGTGCCATCTTGTCAGTGATGCTAACATTTAAGCTCTCTTTTAATTTACTCTATTAAGTCACAAGGAAAACAATCAAATACAGCAACTAAAAGTGGATTGTCTTGATATTCAGCTTCTGGGTTTTGCTGATAAATTAACTTTCAAGCTATTCCAGTCAAGACATGACCTTTTTCTTTCTCTGTGCTTACCAAATGCAACAAATAATAAAAGTTCATGAACCCCCAAATTGCTGCTACAAGTAATTTTAGTTTTTAATAAATAAACAACTTTGCTCTAAACGGAGGGACACAGAAAACAGGAATTACATTCTGCACATGAGGAAGCTTTGCACCAATTTTAGTCATTTGATCTGCTTATAACAGTAACCTGTCTTCCCCCAAGCAAGGACAACTGTGATAAAAATTAGAAAACACCTTATTTGTTTCCACTTCCTGCGTTTTTATTTTCAACTCCATCTCCCAACCTTTGTTCTCTCTGAATTTCAAGGCTTCACATCTGGTCTTGTGTTAATTGCTCCTAAAAAAAATCTGCCTTTATTGGAGGAATCACAAATCTTGTAATCTACCACAGCTGCTAATTAAATTACAGCTGACTTTTGATGTTACAGATTTGTGTTACAGAAATAAACATTTGCCTCGGATTTTATTCTCCCTCTTCAAAATGAAGCATGGATTTGTTCTTGCAGAAGCATATTTCAACTGCAAATGCCATGGAATAATTTTACATTAAAAATGATTTCTTTTAAGGCAAACATATCTACAAAGTAGGTGTAGAGATGATTTGGAAAGGGTTGTAACAACTGAGTTGGGGTTTTTGTGTTGATTTGCTGGTTTGGGTTTTTTAATCTTCATTTTGGTAAGAATGAAAACTTCTTTAAAGATTTTCCTTTATTTTGATGGCTTCATGTGCCTGGCTTTCTTCTGTTGGGGTTTCTGATCCAGGGGAGATGTTTAGAGACAGATCAATATTAGAATATTCCTTTGAACTTCAGGGTCTGAGATGAGAAGAACCCTTGGTCTGATTACCAGTGGTTTTGCAAAATCAAAACCTGACACGGGTTTTACTTCTTACTGATATTGATCTGGGGAAGTTTTTGTTGTTCTTTAAGCTGTGACCTGAAGTCTTTGAGCTGTTTCTTGTCCATACTGTAGTCAGTTAATGTATCTATTATTATTATTATTATTATTATTATTATTATTAT